>BMAV01012647.1:0-212455 GCA_019973955.1 Trichonephila inaurata madagascariensis
AAATATTTAAGTTGAAGCAGTTTACTCCTATTCGAATTTCTAAATTTTTTCCATTCGTCTGAAACAGTTTCATTAGATATCAATTGATGGATGTGCCTGCGTAGTTCCAAAGAATGGATTAAATCTCGTACTTTGTCACCTACCACTGGGAGGTTGTCAAACAACTGATAAAAGTGATTTTTTTCATGACCCTTCCTTCTTCATCTGATTGCGAATCTTCTTCAGTACATACAAACTAGTTAGATATCCACAAGAACACGTGTCAAAAAATAGAAAGCCATTTGTTTAGAATGTCAAGAAAAAAAATGAAGGAGAAGTGCTAAGTAAAGCAGTTGCTCTCTGTGAAGGAGAAATATATAAAAGATGTAAATTACTACGTATTATTTTTTTATATTGCAATATTTCTAAAAAATTGTATAATTATGAGATTTTTAAAACTACTTTAAAAATAATTCATTGTAAACTGCACCGATAGGAAACATAACAAAAAGACTTAAAAGATCAAATCTATATATGCATATATATATATACATACACAGTAAACTCTTGTTTATCTGTGGGTGGATTATTTTCATGGAAAGGTTTGTTTTATTATTTCTAACAGTAGAATAAAATATACCATTCGGTCTACAATTACAGTCCCAAGGGAAAAAAAGAAAAATCAGTGAGTAGAAAATTCTGCGCATGTGAAACTTGGTCTATGTCTCGAACAGATGAGAACATGATAAGTATCTACGCGAAATGAAGATTTTAAGATTTATTTTTGGAGGAATTCAGAAAAGATGGAAGGTGGCGAAGAACTCTATCACTCATATAAAGAATCTGACATCGTTAACTTATCAAATTACAACGAATTAAATGGACAGGTCATGTTTTCAGAATGGACGAAGACCGCACCATTAAAAAATCTTCAATGCCCAGCCAATTGGCACACGGAAAAAAGGCAGGCCAAATCTTAGATGGATTGATGGCCTAGAAAAAGATCTAATTTTGAGAACTAAAAATTGGAGAGCATTAGCAGGAAGAAGGCTGGCCTGAAAAAGGCTTTTTGAGAAGTCCAAGGCCATCCTGGGCTGTCAAGCCACTGAGGAGGGAAAGAAGAAAATTTGTTTACTCCAGTGCGCCAGCAGTTGTACCCAAAAATGCATGGATCATCCTTTTCAGAACCCCCACTGAGTCGTTTACCTTTTGTAAGTCACTTCATCTTTTCTTCAAGAGACAG
Organism: Trichonephila inaurata madagascariensis; assembly: GCA_019973955.1. Classification (NCBI taxonomy): domain Eukaryota; kingdom Metazoa; phylum Arthropoda; class Arachnida; order Araneae; family Nephilidae; genus Trichonephila; species Trichonephila inaurata. The sequence continues at coordinate 1,223 of BMAV01012647.1, forward strand.
TTTATTTTCTGCCAACGTGGTGTCGAGTAAGAATTTACTTATGCGTTAAAACCATTGATTTTAGTGTTTGTACTTAATCGTGATTTTAGTTTATACAATGATTGATTAAAGGAAAAAAAGTGATCTTATTAATTCAAGAGAAACTTGAATCAGGCTTAGAACATCTTACTGATGAAACAATCGTGGGGAGAGCATCAGGTATGGTTCTGGAGGAGAGTGAGGAGGACGAAGAAACAAATGAGCCATGACGGAGATCCAACGCACAATGAAGAGCTTATTCAATATCTGAAGGAACATGATGATACAGCACTCTGGGACAAAAAGCTTCAAAACTCAAGAAGTAAAAAGAACTATGAGGAAAAACTTCAAAGAAGAAAGGATGTTTTATCTCTGTGACGAGGCTTTACCGAGTTTTTCCTACTAATCCTCTTGGGGAATCTTTGGGGCCATCAATGAGTTATTTCACAGCTAGCCCTCTCAAGAAGAAACCTTGATATTCAGATTAGTTAGTAGATACATAGCGGAGGTTTAGTAATCGTAGGGGGAGGAAGGAGGAAAAGGAATCTGTGATGCTGAACGCCGTGAGCTTATGGTAAGAATCTAGACTTAGACGCGTAGTTATAGAATGGGCTTTAGATATTCAAATAAAGTAAGGTAGATTGAGATTCATAGGATAAATTTATTTAGAATTAAGCAGTTAGAATTCCAGGCGCTTATTCACATAAGATTTAGGGTTACGATGTATCACTCCTGATTTCCTTCCTAGAGTAAGACTGTCTTATATCACTGTAATTGATAATAATAAATTGGTTTTTTATTATGGCTAGCTTAGGTCATCAATCATTACTCCCACAAATCTAGGTCCAGTAAATGAAGAGATGGTTCCCCCAGGTAGGGGGGGATATCACATCTCTAAGCAACAAAAATTACGGACGTATTATTTCTTGCAAAAACAAACTTTAAAACTGTGACCATGTGCACACATTCATATGTTTAACTTGTAAAATAAATTTTTTGGTGTGAATGTACGTTTTTCAAAATCAGGTTGATTTGATACCTTTTTTGACTATTTTGAAGGTTATCCGCGGAATTATCTTAATCGTTTCGCAGTCACCCTGCCACACCATCCCGCTGATAAACAAGAGAAAATAATAATATATGTATGTGTGTGAATGAGATATTTTGGCTTGATTTAAGGAATTTTAACTGGTAATATGACATTTTGGGATGGAATCGATTAATTTAATTAATTCAGTCGTTGAATGGATTAATGAGGAAACATGTTGCTATTTTAAAATCACATTTGTTGACGATCACAAACACAAAGGGATGACACGAACAAAAAACACCTCTCGCAATACAAAGGACAAAAGCGTTCTTTTTCTCTCTGGAGATCTCGTCTTATAGACATGTTCAACCGGAAGCTATTAAAATCATGTGATTTCCATTAAAAGCTTTTCTGATGGGTCCACATACGAGGGTGATACAAGATTGCATCATCCGAATTTAAAAACACTAACCTTTTAGTTTTTTGAGAAATAAAGTCATGGTTAGTTCCCATCAGGCGGAAAAAATTACTTATCACCTGAAATCTTGGAGGGCTCAAGACCATAACAAATTGCAATCCCTCGAGAGAAAATTTAAGTGAATTATTACAAACACATATACAGTGTGGGCCAAATAAGACCTACCAATGTTAAACACAAATAACTTTTTTATATTTTGATATAATTATTTTTTTCTTTTTATAGGTTATAATTGAGTTCTTGGAAATTTATTATAGAACCATACAAGACAAAACAATGCGTTAAAATTATCGAGTTTTATCATTCTTGTCAACGATAAATTGTTATGACACAGTGTAAATATCGGCATTATTTTAATTCAAGATCAGCTCCCACAGTCTTCATGATTAGGAGTTTGGTCGGTCGTTTTGAGGAATTGGGTTCAGTGGCCAACCGTCCTGGAAGAGGTGCCCCTTGAAATATTCGCACTGAAGACAACGTGGAAACTGTGCTGCAGATTTCTTGGAGAATGAGGATGGAACACCGGAAACGATTTCCGGAGCTTCTTACAGAAAAATGATAGAAAACTTTTTGCGGCCAATGGCGGAGCAGAATCCTAATTTGTGTTCTCAACAAGATGGAGCAACTGCGCACACTGCTAGGCAAACATGTTGCGCGAAATTTTTGACGAAAGTCGGATTTCAAAAAATTCAGATTTCCCTTGGCCACCTCGTTCGCCAGATTTAACCACGTCCGACTTTTTTTTTATGGGGTTATTCAAAAGACAAAGTGTATGTTAATAAACCAGAGACTATCAGACAGCTGAAGCAGAATATTCGAGACGAAATACTGAGCCTTCAACCAAAAAAATTACGTGGTGTAACGGAAAACGCGTTAAGGTATCCGACTACGTTCGGAACCGTGATTTTAAAAAAAAGCATAAATGGATAATTTTCATGATATTTAGTGTCACTTAGATTAGAATACATGTATAAAATTGTTTTAAGGACATTGTGACAAAAAAATTTATTTAAATACAATATTTCGGCAAAAAATGAACTTAGAATAATCTTTTTCCAAAATGTTCTCCTTTTGTGAAAAATGCTTTTATTATAATAATTTTGCTATAATAATTATAATAATAATTTTGCCTGTATATAGCTCAGACCTCTGTACAGAGGCTCAACTATGATTTTTTAAAAATTCACATTATTTTCAGAGTTTTTTCCACAAAAGGAGAATATTTTGAAAATGGGTCATTCTATGTTCATTTTTGGTCAAAATATTTTGAACTTAAATAATTTTTTGTTGTAATATTATTCTTAAAACAATTTTATATACATTTTCCAATCTAAGTGACACTAAATATCATATATATTATCAATTTATACGCTTTTGCAAAATCACTGTTCCGAATGTAGTCGGATACCTTAAGTGAACCTCTTCTAATCGTTACAGTTTTCTAGCCTATAACATTAAGTAGACAATAAATTATCACTCTGTTAGAAATCTGCTCTCTTAAAGGTTCATTAAATATAAATTTACAATATTTACTCATCAGAACACACAAGTACGGATGCTTTACAAACAATAATCATCCGATTTCAGTATAATAATATGAATCAGAGACGCATCTGAAACATATGAAAGAATTTTTTTCTTTGAAAATAAGCGTTAAACAACTTCATTATGGAGATAAATAACCCTGATGAAGGGTAAAAAAATTGGAGAATCTTTTTTCTTTGAGGTATATTCGACTTAATGATGAAAGTAGAAACCAATGATCTCAATGGAATAAGGTAAAACATAAATGCTAAATTATTCCAAATGGTCACGTTGCTAGGTTGTCAGTTCAATCATTAAATGTTAACAAAACAAAGATCATTAATGATTTTTCTTGGCAATCTAAAGCGTAGTAATTTGATACGTGGAACTTCATGAACATTTCTTCTTGACCTAATTTCTTCATCAAAGCATAACGAGAGGAAAAAAGTAAAAATTTATTTTATTTTATCCGTACAAAAGTTCATTATTGACAGACATGATGTGTGTGATAGACATGATGTCAAAGCATTTTAATTCCATGAGAGAAACAAAATTTAACATATACTTTAAATGAAAAATTTTATATTCATATTTATTAAATCAAATTAATTTTCGATACGTGAGTAATAAATTTTCAATATTTTATAATTTGACTTTTTAAAAACTTGTAAAGGGTCTTTCCGCGATTTTTCCATTAATTCTCTTGGGTAAAATTAATCTTTTTAACTGTGAGTTCAGTTGAAAACCTTTCTCGGTGAAAAAGACGAGATTTATGCAAATGAGAACTTCTATTTAAGCGTTTGCATTAGTGATGATGGTTGATGGTTGTAAGCGGAGATTGAAGCATGAATAAGATTATGACCGGAGGTCGTATAGTTAAGCAAGCTATCTATAGATAATACAAGTAAGGGAGCCAAGAGCGCTTCAGTTATAAGATAAGTACGTTTATTTATATGATAGAGTTAAATTAATCTTAAGTGCTCTTTCGGGTTTGATGTTTTAGTGCATTCTATCCCTTTAATTGTGTAGTGTGATTAAGTAAAAGTAGTAATAAAATTGTGTTTAAATTACTATGGCTGATCTTTGCTCGGACCCCCAAACACCAATGCCCTCTGGGACGTTACAAACTAATTCTGAAAATTGTAGATTTGGAATGAATGAATTAAATTTGCTTGTTATTTAATCTTATTCCTCGACAACCAAGTTTGTTGACAATAATAACAGTATTTAAATATTTTTTTTGTCAAAATATAAAACATTTTTTAAAAATAATTATTGTAAGAAAATTCGAGCACCAAGCATACGCCTATATCTATTAAAAAGATAAAATACTTGGGAATATAACGTACTAAAGTAAAGTAATAACTTATTAAGGTAGAATACCTCGTTCGAGAAAATGAATAGGAAACTGTCGAAAAATGAAACGGATTTTAAACTATTGTACTATGTATACAATAGAAAAATATAATGAAAGGGTTTCCTTTTCCTGTCACTTGCTTTATGGTAATTGAATTCATGTTTCCTTGTATCTTTTGATGGTTGAACACTAAACGAAAAAAAAGTGCGCAAAGTATTTATTACTGAAATCTCTGCTGTTAAATTTAAACTGACTGTTTCAAACGCCTGGTTTTTAATTTATGTGTACGAAAATAATGTATACTAGTAGAAAGGTTTTTATTTCGAGTAAATATGTAACCAAAAATTCTTTCTCGTTAAGGTTAAAAGAAATTAAACAGCTCAGAATTATTAAAAGAGACAATTTGTTGATCTCTGTAAATCTCAAATTATTTTTATTCAATCTATAATTTTTTGGTTTCTTGTTTATTCCCAATTATAAATTCAATGTAAAATATAGTGACAAATATCCACTACTTGAATGAGAATGGATTTATATTAAAAAACTTCGACGCATTTGTTTTATTTTTTTTTTTTACGATTAACAGACAGAAAACCTAGAGGTATCTCCAAGAATAATACGAAACACACAAAAGGACAATAAGAAAGACCTCGACACATTTAACCACGATTCGCTGTTTTCTTTCAAGCTGGCATTGAAGAGAAAAACTACAGTTGTTAGCAGTTTTATACATACATTCCTTCTTTATAAAGTAATATAGTTAAAAGATTTTGAAGGAATCTTAACTGAGTAAAGTTAAAATCGTCGTTTGAATGACGATTTTTTGTTGTTGTGTTGATGACTTGTTACCACTATCTAATATCAGTTTCAGTTAATTTAAAAGAATTATGATGCTTCCGTATTGTATCCTTTAATGAATAAAACATCTTTTGAAAATGGCATACACTAGAAATGGGCGATAACATCCTTTCAAAATGTTGCCACTTTTTCAGACTTAATGGCGGATACCTGCCGGCATGTGATTCTAATCTGATTTATGATGTCATACGTAGGTTTTATGTTCTGCAAAGGGCTTTGTAAGTGTTTTTTCTTTCATAATGGAATTGAGATGACTGAATACGTGAATCAAATTTTGTATTGACCTGCAAATTCGAAATTTTGATCTTGTTTCTTCTTTTCTTTTCAGTGGAAAATTTATACATATATTTTTCTCTTCTTGTTCTTATAAATCCTCTACAAATAAAATTTTGATACACTGATATATTACATGCATTACAGTGAACTCAAATACTATAGAAGTAAGAACTGAAAGACTATAACAAAAAAAGACTCAATGGTAAAAAAAAAGTTGTGTGTGTGTGTGTGTGGCATTGCTTCTTTTCGATATATATTCACATTTAGTTACAGTTGAACGTCGTTTATCCGAACGTTTGTTATCCGAAGCTTCAAATATCCGATCCTACTGCTGCCAAAGTGAATCAGAGACCTTGCAGCGAAAAAACGAAGGTGTACATTGGTACAGCGAAAAATAAGTGATTATTTTCCACAATAAACGTAAAATTGCGACATTTTGCACCTATTTTGTTTTTTCTTCAAGCACGTTTCCCGCATGTGATGATTTTCATTATTGGTATAGTGTACGGTTTCATATACTGTATGGATCGCATTCGGTTTTCGGTTACCCGAACAATCGCGTGTCTGAAAGGTGTCCGGTCCCAATTGATTCGGATAAACGACATTCTACTGTATTTCCTTCTAGCTGCAAGGAACTTTCAAATTTAAGGCGAGGATCAATATTAAAATCAAGTTAAATAAAATAGGGTAAGGAATTACTTTAAAAATGATTCAATTAAATGATTGCATAAAAGAATGGATGAAAAATATTATGATTTGTACTTTAAGATTTTTGAAAAAGTGTTCGGATTCAGAAAACAAATAAATTGATTGATGTAAGTTAAAAGATAGTTGATTGATTTTGAAATTTTTAAAGAGAGAAATCTTGTTACCTTAAAGTTAAATGTTGACATAGAGTTAAATTAGTGATATACAAGTGTTTGAAAATTTATAAAAACTCCTAAATAAAGTGAAGATTTTATTTATGTTGATTATATAAATGAAATGATTTTTATTATCAGTTGAACATTATAATCTGGAAAAAAAAGATCAGTGCGACCTAAACTTTCAATAAAAATTAAGATGAAATAAATCTACTTCAGAACTTATTATGTAATGATGAAAAACAATTTTAATATCATGGAAAAATATGATAAAACCCGTATTGGAATAATTTTAAGAGAGACATCAAACAGAATTTTATCTCGCTGTGCTGTGCTGTGCAAAAAACCATTTTAAATAAATAAATAAATAATTTTTACGTATTAGTCTTTTGTGACACCTACTTTTCGTCTTTAACTAAATTTTTCCAAGATTTTCTGTTTCATATAATCGAATATATTTGTCAACTTGGTCCGAAAAATTATTTTTTTATTTGTTGTGAAAAAAGAATAGGGAATGTAAATCTGTTTTTGTTTATAAAAATGCCCCAAAAATGCTTTGTTCTAATGTTGCTTCCAATTAATATAGATAATAAAGAAAGAGTTTAATAATGGTACATATATATATAACAGTTATATAGAACAATTTTTCACGTCCCTGATTTTTCATTTGCTTCCTATCCGCATTCCTACATACACAGTCAGTACTACGTTTTTTTCTTCTGCTTGGATTACTCTATTGAGATTGAAAATAAAATTTGGAAAGGAAGTAGAAAAATAAAATAAATACTGAAAAGAGTACTGATTCGACGTGTTTATTATTGTAACGCAGCGAATGGAACGGTCACTATGAATGATACAGTAAATAGGTCAATTTCATTCCTCAATGCATACCATGAACCAATCGTAAAAATTTGAAAAACGTTGCTTAAAATGGTAACTAGATAGCAAAAAATATGCAATAAAAGTGAAAATCTTATCAAATGACGTTAACTCAACTCAAATAGAGTGTATGTAAAGATGACTACAGAAATTTAAGAAAAATTGGCACAATTTATACAAGCGTTTTTCTTTATTCAACTTACACACCACCCTTGGGTATCTGTTTTCTGTGATATTTGACTAACATTTGGAAATCTTAAATTTTTCACCGTGAAAAAATATGTGTGTGTATGAGGCTTGATGATTCATTGATAAAGTACACCCAAGAAGAAACCATGAAGAGCAAAATAATACGATAACTGTTCTAACCCACACAAGTCGATTTAAAAATAACCTCGCGAGAGAACTAAAAAGAAAAGGCTCTAGAAAAACGTGCTGGGGAAATGACAGAATGACAGACACAGCGAACAACCAGTGGTAATAAATGACGGTTGAACGATTTTTTTCTTAAGATTAACTGAGTCGAGGTGGCAAATCGTACGATAAAAAGATTAAAAGAAAAAAGAAAGTTGGGAGAGGTGAAGTCTTTTTTTGCGTATCGTGTAAGAAATTCATTTTTGGAGATCTTGTTAATGTTTTTTTCTTCAATTCACACCACTAGCGTGGATAGTGCTAATTGGGCCCTGTATCAAAATTTCAAGAACGTCCTATTTTGAGGCCCCTTAACATGTAACGACTTGTTTGTTTATATATGTTGGAGCCCCTGTAGCTTGGGGGCCCCATATCATTAATACGACTGTATCTATGACCCTGTCACACACACACACCTTATGGCTTGAGCCAACTGTTCTTAGGACGCAATGGGAGCCTCGTTTCGTTTTCAACTCATTCTTTATAAAATCATAACTCGAATAATTTCAACGGTCAAATGTTATTTCCGATTGTATTCCCCGAAAAACTGGGAATTTTGGACGATATATCAACTGGCTACTTTTGATGATCGTCGTCCATGAACAAGAATAGACCTACTATCATACACCACCATTACTCATTCAATCAAAAGGCAACAGTCGGTCGAGACATCTTGTATGTGATTGTAAATCATACATATTTATTTGTTTGGGGCTATTGTTTGTTCGAGAATTTGACAACGTACGCTTGTACTGTCTATTTTTAAGGGTCACAGGTGAGACATTTGTGTAGGGGCCCAGAGTCTAATTTTAAGTAGAGTCCCAGGGCCTCACGAAGTCTTAAGACGTCCCTGTGTACACACACACACACACACCACACACTGAAAGATTTGAAATCTCTTGAGTAGCTTTGACAAATTGGTTAAAAAAATTAATAAACGTATTCAGCAAAGCACAACTACATGAAAAGGAGGAAAATCTGAATACGTGTGAACTCTGAACAAAACTATAAAACTGGCTTAGGAAGATTTATGAATATATATATATATTGAGACCAAAGATTTAAACGTAATTGCTGCATATTTTACCCCACCCACGCTGTTTTTCTGAGTAGAAATATCTTTGATCGCGAATGATAAATAGTAAGTAAAGAATCCAGACGTAATTTATCATTTCCATAGTTGTCGACTAGACGTAAAATTCTGCCTATACTTAAAATGTTTTTGCTAGAATTGCAAACAGAAAATTCTCTGTTATGGACTTGCTTAGTGAAATAGAAATTGAGGGTATTCTCTGTATTATATATTTGTATTAAATGCTCTTTTAAAAAACCTAAAAAATAAAAAATATTTAATTAGAATTATTTTATAAAACTATGCGGATTTTTTGATGACTGTTTATTTTATATGATTAGCAATAAAAAAAATGCTTTAATTCATAATTTTTTCATAGCTCCGTAATAATTAACATATTTTATTAACTCGGGTATATATTCATCGAAATTTTTTAAAAATTATGAACATTTAAGAAATTGATTCATCAAAAAAATGCGGAAGTATTTAATTTTTTAAGACTTAAAATTTAAAAAAAATTACACTCGCATTGCTATCTAATAAATTTCATCTTGAAATTCTCGCATAGTTTTCTTTCAACGGTTTCTCTCATTAGTATATGTGTTTACCGTATATTTTTATTCATACACCTTTATGTATTGTAGTGTGAGTGAGTATTACGATATAGCAATTTGTACTTTTGTGATTCATGATCAGATTTGTCATTATATTTTCACAGTATTTAGTCCACAATAACCCTGAAGTGAGAGGAAAAATAATAATATCTCATTTGCATGCTATGATCTACTTAAAAAAACAATTCTTTTGGCGTAAGCGAAAACCGACAAAAGCGGCTTGTTTTTCTCTTCCATCATACTTTAAAACGCATTTTTGTTACGTACAGGCAATAATTATCTCGAATGAGTAACAGTCAACAGTTCTTGCTCGTGAGATGAGCTTATATAAGTTGGGAGCTTACGTAAGTGGAAAAACGGTTTGTAAAATCGCCAATGCAGAAATTGTGTTTTATAACACTCCTAAGAAATTCAAAGACGGAAATGAAGCATCGCGTCACGCTTCTAGAGATAACTTTTAAGCTTTCTTTTTTAAATTTTTTTTCTATGATTATTCTTATTCTTTTTATTCGTAACGTTTGAATGATAATGACGTGTTACTTTATGATCGGACAGATCTTTCGCCCTTCATTTGTCCTGTAGTTATTGTCGAATAGTTGTAACTGACGTAGCATTAAAAAAGCAGAAGTATTTGTATTCATACATTAACACTATTAATACACATGCTTGAGTGTAGATAAATGATAAGCCCAAAATTTCATTCTGAATGATGGAATACCAAATTTATTCTTATAAATTGGAAATTATTTCAAAACAACTGAAAAATAAAAAAGATAATATTTCAGATTTTATTTTATGTGTTCTAAAATATCAATGCTTATCCTAAAATTCTGACCTCCTCTTAATTATACAGTTTAATAACAATTTTTGTAGTAAATGTATAAGTTACAATTTATGATTGATGACTGAAAAAAATATTTAATGAATATTTTCACTAAATAAGTTCTTGTTTTTATTAATGCTTCAATTTTGTTTAAGAAAATGATTTTTGCTGCAATTTTATCTTGTATTCAATCTTAAAATAATAGTATATTGATAGTTCTGTCCCCTAAATATATTCAGTGTTAAAACACGTTTATAAAGGTGACTGTCTAAATTCTGAGCTGTAAAATTGAAAAAGTGTATAAAGGAATAATTTTTAGAAATTTAGTTTCAGTGGAATTAGAATATACGTATAAAATTGTTTAAGAATATAATTACAAGAAAAAATTATTTAAAAGCAATTTTTTTTCGCAAGAAATGAAGAATGACATATTTTTAAAACTTTCTCCTTTTATGAAAAATGCTTCTAATATTATAATACTTTTCCCATATATAGCTGGAACACCTATACCCAGATTGAAAACATTCTTTTTTGAAAAATTCTGATATAATAATATATGTGAATATAAGTCCTTTCTAAATTATATATTTAAAATTTTTTTTCTCAACTCCAGTATAGATGTCCTAGCTATCTATAGGCAAAATATTATGATTATAAAAGCATTTTTTATAAAAGGAGAATGTTTTGAAAGTATGTCATTCTTCTTCATTTTCTTGCCAGAAAATTGCATTTAAATATTTTTTCTTCTAATAATATTCACAAAACAATTTTATATAAATGTTCTAATTTAACTGTCATTAAGTATAAAAAAATTATCCTTTTATATGCTTTGTAAAATCACGGCTTCGAACGTAGTCAGTCACCTTAAGGTATCCGACTACGTTTGGAAGCGCGATTTTGCAAAAGCGTATAAATGGATAATATTTATGATATTTAGTGTCACTTAGATTAGAAAACGTATATAAAATTGTTTTAAGAATATTATTACAGTAAAAAGTTATTTAAGTGTAATATTTTGACAAAAAATGAACATAGAATGACCCATTTTCAAAACATCATCCTTTTATGAAAAATGCTTCCATTATAATAATATTTTGTCTGTATATAGCTCAAACCTCTGTACAGAGGCTGAACTAGAATTTTTAAATATACAACTTAGAAGTGGATTTATCCATATTTTACTACAACAGAGGGAGAAATTTTAAGAAAAAAACGCCGATAATTATTTCAATTGGTAGTAACTCTGAAAATAATGTGAATTTTTCAAAAATCTTAATTCAGACTCTCTGGAGAAGTCTTTACTTTATATAAGCACACACACACACACACACACACACAAATATTTTTACACAGAAGCATTTTTATAAAAGGAGAACGTTTTGAAAAAAGATTATTCTAAGTGAATACTTTGCCAAAATATTGTACTTTAATATTTTTTTTTGTCACAATGTTCTTAAAACCATTTTATACATGTATCCTAATCTAAGTGACACTAAATATGAAAATTATCCATTTATACGCTTTTTTAAAATCACGGTTCCTAACGTAGTCGGATACTTTAAGTGTAAATTCAAGTAATATAGTTTCTAACTAATATTTAAGTAATGAACACTATTTCTTCAGTTGTTTTAAATTTGAACGAGGTCATTGTTTAATATTACCCCAGAAAAGTTACTGGTATTACCTTTATATCCGAAAATTCAAAATAAAAAGAAAAGAAGAAAAAGAAAGAAAAACATTTCATTTCTCTCTCTTTTTTTGTTTTGTTTTTTTATCAAAAATAGTTTTGATATTTGAAATGAGCTTAGGAAAAGAGTGGTTATTTTGAATTACACTTATCAAACTTTGTTTCTCTTTTGAAGAAAATATTTAAAAATCACCTTACAATATTTGACAAGTAAAACATAGAAAAATGAGGTTTAACATTCTCATTATAATTTTATGACTCACAATCGCATACTTCTTCACCTTAATTCGTGCTTAGAATATTGATTCAGGTGGTTTGCATATTTAAAAATAGATTATAAATTGTAAGATAAACAACTAGTGGGCGGGTAATGAATCCAGCACTTTTAACTAAGGACGGAGAATCAAGCCAATTAGAAACTTTGATACGAAGGTCTTTTGGTAGTAAATGGGAACACAATAATGAAAAAAGACTTGTTAGTTGTGTTTGTGGTTTTGACTTTGAAAAAAGTGCAGTTTGGGTGTTTTTTTTTGTATTAGAGCATAAGTCTGTTACTGTTAATAACTTATTGCTGGTGTGACGTTTGAGAAAATTAATGGTAGCATGAGAGTTAAGAAATTAAATAACTGATTCAGTTACGTCATAGCTATTAATTACAGCATATACATTTGCATGGAAGTTATTCATACTATTGATTATTTCATTAATTGAGAATATGTTATTTGTGTGAGGGAGGAGGCAACACAACCGTTTTCTTTGGAGTTTCTAATGGACTTCTTTCACCATTGCCGGGGTGGGACAGTTCGTTTCTAACACTTCGAATTACACTCAGAGTTCCGGCTTGCACGTGTCTAGCCGTTGGGTTTCTCATGGTCTTCGGTTTCGGCGTGGTGTCAGATGAAAGGACCCCGTAATATTTAGAGGTGCACGTTTTTACACGTGCATCCCTAAATATTGTGCACGGTGTCATGCTATCTACAAAAAGAAGCCACTGCTGCATCTGGGGGGGGGCAGCGGTAGCCTAGTGGTCAAGGTAATGGACTCGTGGCCGGCGTGTCATGAGTTCGAGCCTAATACCGCTGAAGATTCATCTTTAGGAGGCAGCACGTTAAATCTGTCGCCCCGTCTTCTCGTTGGTGTGGGGAAAGTTGTGATATGGTCGTTTTGGCCCCTCTTTTGACTGCAGGTGAATTAGAGGGTGTGGGATTCTCGAAATGAACGACATTTTAAAATTCTTTAAAATGACTTTTTTAAGAATATAACTTTAAAATTTTTAATAAGTTAGATAAATTATATTAAGTGAGTAAACCAAAAAAAAGTGAGTTAAACCATCCTAACTTTGATCACTTATCTAAATAATTATATTATCCGCCTACTTTCAATTTGATAATATTACAAGTTCTTTTCAAAAATCGTCTCCTTATTGCTAAGGTTCAATCACTTTCAGAGATTTTTGGGGACGCGTGCAATATTATGCACCTTGTGTAGGGGTAGAAACGGAATTCTTTATAGGCCGTCAATTCAATTCTACCTTCAAAAAATAAATTTTACTAAATTGCCATCCTGCTTTTCTAAAAAATTCTGTTCTTTTAAAAGCTACTTATTTGCATTTTACAATTGCATTTAACTTCTTTGGGTTTGGGTTGGAAAAAAATTTGCCATTAATCTTAGCCGTCAAAGAACCCAGAGGTTATGTTACAGAAAAGACGTTGGGGCCCGTCACAAAGTTAGGGGGAGGGGGGACCCGTCAGGTGTCCTCTCATTGACCATGGTTCAAAAAATTAAGGGCCGTCACCAAAAGCCCTCGTGTACAGCTGAACAGTGCGTTAAAATTTCATTCATTCATTCCCCCGCTGTTGGGGAGCGTCATACTGGTTGTAGTGTTCTGTTTATTCAATATATATATCAATATATATATGTATCAATATATATATATATATATTAATATATATATATATATACCAGGGCAACATAAATTGAAATTTTAGAACTAACCAAATGTTTTGTATCTATGTTTAACTACCTTTAGCCTTTTCTCCTTCGGTGTGAGGGGGGGATTATAAAATGTGACAAATTTTTAAAACTTTTTTTTAAGGTAATTAATTCTTTTCAAAAAAAATTAATTAAGGGAATCGAAATTAAAACTTTTTCTAAACTACCCTTATTCATTTTCCAAATAATTTTTTAATTTTAAAAATTTTCCTTTTTCCTTTTGGCCCGATGGGAAAAAACTTAACTTTAAATAAGATTTTTTCCCGAATCAGTTTTCTGCCTTACGGGCCCCCAAGATTTCACACAAGTTTTGTCAGCTAGTCAAAATGTTAAACATTAAATTTTCGGGCTGTTATTCAAAGGTTTTTGAGTTCCCTTTATATATATTTTTTTTAATTTAATTGTTTATTTTTTTATTTTAAAATTTTATTAACCCGGGCAAAAAATGAATTTAATCAAAAGGGGGACTCCAGTTTATCTACAGAAACGTGATGGTCTTTACTAATAATTGGGTCGTTAAAGGATCTTGTTAAATGGAATCGATCGATTGTTATAGGTTTGTGATCAATTTGTAATATCTTATAAAAATTAAAACTTTCTCCTTCATTAATAATAAATTTTTATCTTAATATTTTATCTATAATTCGTACATAATGCTGTGTTTATTACTATACAGGGTGTCTCAGGATTATCTGTTTATTTCTATACAGGGTGTGTCTCAGGATTATCTATTTAATACTATACAGGGTGTCTCAGGATTATCTGTTTAATACTATACAGGGTGTCTCAAGATTATCTGTTTAATTCTATACAGGGTGTGTCTCATTATTATCTGTTTAATACTATACAGGGTGTCTTAGGATTATTGGGACAAACTTTAAGGGGAGGTAGGAGTAATCACAAGGATTCAGATTTACATATAAACCCGTAGATGGAAATGTCATGGGAAAGTAGTGTTACAGGCACAAGAAACGAAGAGACACAAGACTGAGATCATCTGAAATATTTATTGGTCAAAGATATTCCATGTGCTGTGGCGATACTTTTTGAAGATGGTATGAATGGAAGCCTTCACGTTGCAAAACATAACGAACACTACTCCGAGATCCTCCTATGGCAGCAGCGACGGCTCGTACGTTCGAATTCCTTCGAAAAGTGTCCAACACATTTTTTTCCATGCTGGGAATTCGAGTCCCTTGTGACCTGCCCTCACGATGCCTATTATCTAGTAATGATCCATATATCACACAAATTGTGATGCAAATTAGTAAACAACCGGCGGTCCGGTGCTTCTTTCCTTGGATACCTTTTGTGATAAAATTTCTCGGCTGCTCGTGCATTTCTTTCTGCCAATCCGTACATCAGGTGCATATCTGCCTGCTCGGTGTTCGTAAAACGTTCCATACTCCTCTGTGGGCGATGCAGTAATGCAGGTCTGTTTCCTGCACGAACGAAGACGTTTCTGACCATGGGTTGTTGTGCAAATGATCCTGGGATGCCCTGTAATAGCATGATGTTATTTTAAATAGTTTGAAGAGCATCGGCGTTTCTATTAGTAATTAAAAGTTCGTTTTGTGTACTTTTTATTTGTAAAAAACATAAAGAAATTCTACTGAAAATGTAACGTTAAAATTAACGGGCTATGCAGTTAAATCCATTTCTATAACCAATTTTCCAAATCCTTTGATGTATCTGTAAGGGGGACTGGTATTAGAACATTACAGAAGAGAAGAATTATTTTCGTAAACTATTAAAGATCATAATTCAGCTAGAAAAATTATAAAACTTTCTTTGTTGTCAAACACTAAAAAAGAATCTTAATTTTTGGAAGATGATTCAAAACTTTCTAGAAGAGATAACTATTACCTCAAACAGTAATAACATTAGCATTTCTAGGTATTCTAGGACAACTTAGGATCGTGAAAATGGGAATCAAAACTATGAAAGACTTATAATTATTTTTTCGTATTAAAAAAAATTCTTTTTAACCGTAGGTAAGAAAGTATGAGGAAACGATTATCTCCGATGGTATGGCTACTTGTTAACGCTGATTTGTAAATCACGACTTGCATCGTCAGATTTAAATTTAGTAAAGATTTATTTGTGGGGATCTTTTAAAAAGCCCCCAATTTTTAAGAATTACTAAGAATCGATTGCCAACCAAGAGCTTTATTTTCAAAAACTTAAAATTTTAAAAATTCAAGTAAGATTCCCTGAAAAGCTTTTAAATCTCGTTTTTTTAATTTTTTTTTTTTGTTGAGGCAAACTTTAAAATTTTATTCAAAAATATAAGTTTTTGCTTTTCGTGGGTTATCCCTGTTTATATGTTTACAAATGTAATATTTTTTATTTCTCCTGTTACTTCCGATGCCATTCATATAAATAATTATAATAAATATTAACTCTCTAACTTGGTTAAAAAGGATGTTTGAATGAGTTATCATATTTTTTTTTTCTTACATTTTGCACAAAACTCTAGAAAAATATGTTCTAATTGACAGCATGAAATCTATTTTTAATTTGGAGGAAAATTTGGTTCTCCAATGTCTGATGCATTCTTTTATGCCGGGTTATTGAAGCGTTAAATAGAACAATAAGTAAAATGAGAACTCAACTGACAGTTTATATAAGACGAACTATTATTATTGTTAGGATTTTGTCAAATGGATAGAATTTCAATGAAATTATATCGAAAAATATCTGAAACTTATTATTAATCTCAAAGATCTATAAGCAAATGAATACATTCCTCCCTTTTTTATTACATGGTTTCTCTTTTTAATTAACTTATATTTAATAAGAAATTAATCATTTTCTTCATATGTTTATAGTTTAACAGGAATTCAGATAATTTTGTCAGAGAAATGCTAAAATTATGATTATTTTTATAAAATTACTTATTTCTGTTAAGTAAAAGTAATTGAAGCTCAATTTTTCTTGTTTTTGGTGAGGCTCATACAACTATCCTTCTATTTAAAAGCCTCAATGCCTAATTGCCTTTATTCGTAATTATCATATTTTCAACATTAATGATATTTAAACTAATTTAATTATGATGCATACACTTTTATATGAATTAACTCCATTTATATCTTACTAAACTTTTTATATAGTCCTTACAATTTCTTATTAAAAAATACAAATATTATATGTAATAAAACATCTTTAAAAATTAAAAATATTGTTTGATAATATTCTAGTTACTGTTTTCAAAGAAAGAAGAAGAAAATTTACGTGCTCTTAATTTACATCTGGTAGGTAATTCTGTATTTTGCCTACGTAATTCTGACATACATTTATACAAATATACAATTTTATCGATATTGAAAATGAAATTTCTTTGCATGGGATATTTAAAGAACATAGCGAATAAAAAACACAAATTGAAGGGGGAGGAATTTCTTCCATTTAAACTGGCTGACTCTTCATGCTTAGTGTTAAAATTTCTTTATATAGTTCACATATTGCTAATATACAAAAAGTTAACTTAAATGGAAGATAAAGCCTTTTTTTTAGACAAATGCATAATTGTTTACGATTTTTCATCCAGAATTTTCTCTTGAGCAACATGAAGGATAAATAAATACGGAATTTAACATAATAATGATCGAATATTCATCCCACAAAATATCCTGATCTGTACCTTGTTTGACACGCAAGAATAAAAGTTAGTGAATTACGTTTGTGAAAGTTTGTTATGCGACGGAAATTATTGGCAATATTCATTAATAAGCAAATGAATTTTTTCTTTCTGGGCGAACATTTTCAATAATCATGAACATGCGGACGCGTTAGAAATTTCAAATGGAAATCGAAAGCAATGGCTATTTGCAAAAATAATTGAAAATTCAGTAAAAAACAATGATGCATTTCTGAGAAAGTTCCATGATTTGGAAAAAAACCACTTACTAATTTGAATTTTGTTTTAAATGTATAAAAAAAATGAAACTATGAAACTAATACTTTAAGATTGATTCATACAGTTTTAAGAACAGCAAATATGCTACATACACAAGATAAGAGTAAAATATAAGCACAACATAGAATTTTTTTGAAAATACACGGATCCTGTATCTTCGATTGGAGCTCAAGATACATGATCACCTTGTGACGGGCTCACGCGTCTTTTCTTTAACATAACCTCTGGGTTCTTTGGGGGCCAAGATTAATGGCGAACTCTTTTCCAACCAAAACCCAAGAAGCGAAAGGTGAAAAAGAAATGCAAATAAGATAGCTTTTAAATAACAGAAGTTTTAGTAAGTGAAATGGCAATTTTGGGGAATGGTATGTGTAAAGAGACTAATGGGAATTGACAGCCAATCGTGAAGTTACCTGGAAAACCCAAGCCATTAAAACAAGGTGCATACTATTGCACGCGGCCCAGACGTTTCCACATAAAGATTGAATCTAAGTTTGGATTAAGGTAGGAATGATTATTTGATATTAGGACTTGTAATATTATAAGAAGTGAGAGTAGGCGGATTAAATAATTATAGAGAAAGTGGTCTAAATTACGCGATTCGGTTTAACTATCACTGTGTGTTTGTTCATTACAGATTCTCGCTTAATTAAATTTATCTAAATTGTTAGACATTTAAGTTCTATTCTTAATAAAGTCATATTAAGAATCAAAAATGTCTATTTCTTTTGCAAACCCTACACCTCTAGCTCACGCTGACAATCAAAGATACGGTCACCATAGGGGCGGTATCACAACCTTAATTATAAACGACAAATCTATATCAATTTTGAATAGACCTCGGAGTAGCTAAAGAATTGCCTTTTCAGAAAAAACTGCTCAATACTTGTATAACTCAAGGAGAAATATGGAAAATCCCTCCGAATCCAAGCTGTGCTGGCAAAACAAAATTGCCGAGGTGCATGTCATTCAACAGTTTAATGTGTGCAAATAAAGAAAAGTTGAAAATATAGCCTGTAAAGTTTTTCTTCAAGTCAACGGTGATTACAGGTTGATGAATGTATTTGGTCGTAAAGCACAGTTTGTTCTCTCCCACTGTTACCAGTAAAAAGAAACTAGTATACTTTAAAAAGGTGGCTTAAATGGTTATGTGATTTAGAGTACTTTTATAACAAATAAAAACCTCATTCATTTAAATTATTTTGCAATATTAACACTGTGATTAAGAAAAAATTACCCCCAGCTAACGGAAGGCGAAAAAGGAAATCAATTCAGTTAGAGAGTTTGATGGGAAATTTCGTGAGTACATGCTTTGAGTTTAGGAATTTATTTATTTATAACAAAATAAAACCATAGAAAAATAATTACTTGATGTAAGAGCTGTCTTTTTTAATGCAAAAAATACATCGACATTCAACACAATTATATTTTACATTACACACACAACACAAAAGTTCATTTATTATTATTTATGAACATCACATTGCAAGCAAAAAAAGTGTAATTTAACTATATCCATTATTTTACGCTGAAAATTTAAAGTATATTAAATAATAAAGACATGGGTGATTTTTTTAATTTAATCCTAATTCATCAATTTAAAAATAAAGCAGTCGAAATTTTCCTTTTCTCACAAGAAATTAACTTTTTATCTACCGATGGTATTTATAAGTACCCCTCACTTTAAAATTACATAGAATAACTATTTTTGCGAATACTCTGACGATACTTAGCAGGAATATTCTTTTAAATTCACTCTTCCAAGATATATGGCAGCACGGGTTCTATGATGAGTATTTTAGCGGGGAAGGCAAATAGTTTTATAGCAGAAATTGCGTTTTCAGCTGGCGGCGTTTTCAGCGGATTGCAAAGATTATCATTTTTGTCCCGAAAAAATAGTTAATATCAAAATTTAAGTGTCTTATGTTTTTTGTATGTCAATGAAGACCTTAGAAAACGATTTGACTATTTATTTTAAGTGAACAGTGTATATAACTAATTTTACAGTTGATTATCTTTAATTAATTAGCTCTAACGGGTTACATTTCCCAAAGTTGAGTATTTTTTTATGTATATCCCTTAATTATTAATGTTGTGATTAAAAAAAAATATTTCATGAAAAAAACTGCAGTAAATCATAATGCGGTAGATAAAGGGTTAAAAACAATTAAAGATGTCTCCGATTTACCTATCAGACAAACTTATTTTTACAGTATTTTAAAAAATGTTCATTTAAATAAAAAAAATATGGTTTTTTTCCCACAGGATTAACTGATGTGATCGATGAAGATGTATGGTGACTAATTTCTTCAGGCACGTTTAAGAAGCCCCACAACTCCTGATCACATTGAATCAAACTAACTGCGCAAGCCGTGAAGAAATGGCACAAAATACACCTGCTGAGTCTGTCGCCGTCGTTATTTCAAAATAATCTACGTGAAAGTGATAAAAGTATGTTTTTCCGTCTTCCTCAGAGCGTATTTTGTTTATATATTATGGTTTCAAACGCAGTAGGGGATCTTGCATATACGTCTTTTACATCTGCCGACTTAGAAACTGCGGAGAATTCGTTCATTTATTTTCCTCTTAAACTAAAATTTATTCAGATACTTTTTTTTTCTAGTTCAAATCTTTGAAAAGATGTTTTTATTACATCATTAGTAGCAACGTTAGATGTTTTATTATGCTCACACATTCCGACGAGTTTCACGATGAAAAAAAATTTCTAGCCATTAATTTGTTCCACTTGGCAGAATAAAAATAAATCTTTTTTTTATGTAAAATATGCTTTTGACAGGATTTCATCAAATAAAACAAAAAAATTCCTCATTATTATAATATTAATATCTCGTACTTTTGAAAGTAAGTTAGATTTTCAGTTTTTTCTATTCTATACTGGAGATTTTTAAAAAATCGAATTTAAATTTCCAAAAGCTTAATTTCAAATCTTCTATTAGAGAAATCAATTACGAGCAAGTACAATAATTTTAAACTTTTTTATATTTATATATATTTAGGATACAACTCTACACATCAGTTTTAATAACATTTCTTTCGACTAATATTATGGAGCCTAAATTTTTTTTTGCTATAAATACGCGATGGAAAACATGAAATTTTCCAACAATTGTTGACACTACACTTCCGCAGTGTTACTAGCGTTTTTACGATGCGCAAAGAAATAACTTAACATCACAATATTTGATGTGTTTTTACTCTCTCTCTCTTACACTCTCTCTCTCTCTCTCACTCACTCACTCTCTCACATTCTCACTCTCTCTCTTTCTCTATCACTCATTCACTCTCTCACACACCTCTCTCTCTCTATCACTCCCTCTCTCACATTCTCACCTCTCTCTCTATCACTCACACTCTCATTCTCTTTATCTCTCACACTCTCATTCTCTCTATCTCTAACTCGCTCTCTCTCTATTTATCTCTCCCTCTTTTCCTCTCTATTTCTCACACTCTCATTATCTCTCTCTCTATCTCTCACACTCTCACTCTCTATCTCTTCTCACTCTATATATATTTCTCTATCGCTTTCACACTCTCACTCTCTATATCCATCTCTCACACTTTCTATATATCACTCTCTCTTTCTCTCACTCTCTCTTGTGGCCGCGGTAGCCTAGTGGTCAAGATATTGGATCGTGACTAGCATGTCATGAGTTCGAGCCCAGTACCACTAAATACCCACCGTGTAGGGGAGCGATGCCCGTTAAATCTGTCGAGAGCTCAAACGTCTTCCCATTGCTGTGGTGGGGTAGTTAGGAGAGGGGTTGCCAGCTCAGGTGTCGTCCTCGTCACTTGATCATGGTTCAAAATTACGAGGTTCGTCACCTAAAGCCCTCGTGTAGCTGAACAGTGTGACGTTAATAATAACTCACTCACACACTCTTTCTCTATCTCTCACTCTCTATTCTCACTCTCACTCTCTCTCTCACACAATAATAAAAGTTGTTTCAGATTTTCCTCAGTTCACGAGCCTTTAAGCGTACAATGATCAAATAAATGTCCGAGTCCTGATTCCAGTGAAGTGTCGTCTTTAGGAATAATAGGAATTGCTGTCAACTCTCTATTGCATTAAGCCTCAAATTCCTTTTGGAAATTGAATCAGGGGAAGAAATTACTATCTCGCGGATGCCTTCCTAGTCACTTAATCGTGTTCTAGAATTGCGAAGTCCGATGCCTATGGCTTTAGAATGACATTAATCTAAAACCAGAACATTCTACTTTTCATGTCCTCTTTTGTGTTATTTCGCTCCCCTCCTTCGGGGAGATACCCCTCGAGTTGAGAATCATTTTTTTTTTAAAAATAAGTGAAACTACTTATTTTAATTGTGAATTTTTTAAAAATTCATCACGCCTTTTCTACCAATAATAAATTATCTATTATTTATGAATTATACTTTTTTAACGTAAATTAAAAAATTGCGAATTCTAAAAGTAATTATGGTTTGAAAATCAATATATATTAAAACTGATACTGCATTACCATGAACTAAATACCGAAAGTGTAGAAAAAGCTGAAGTCATAATATTTCTCAAAAAACATGAATTGTGCATACTGTTTTTAAGAAAGCTGTTTCAGATTACATTAAGCGTTGCGATTCCAACGTGAATCCAATTTTTGACAAAAATACTCATAAGTCATCATGAATTTTCTTAAAATTACAATTCCTGATTTAACTGATAATTTCAGGAACTGATTATGTTAGTAGCATTAATTGCACCTTACGAATGTTGAAAATTGTGTACAGTATAAATTACAATTGCGTATTCAGTTTCAAGGAAATATTGTCCTTACAGCTATTAATGCAACCATCGTTTACAAAACTTTGAGAAAAAAATGCTATTATTTTAAATTTAAAATCTGTGAATTATTTTCTTAAGGAGAATTTTAAGAAAAGGAAGAACTTTCGTGGAAATATTTATATAAAAAAAAACTCATTCTTTTTAGTATAATAAAATTAAAATTGAAAATTTTTTTTATTTCATCATTCGTGCCATCCGAACATGTTCACGATACAAGTCTACACCGTTTACAAAACTTTGAAAAAAATGCCATTATTTTAAATTTAAAATCTGTGAATTATTTTCTTAAGGAGAATTTTAAGAAAAGTAAGAACTTTCGTGGAAATATTCATGTAAAAAAAAAACTCATTCTTTTAAGTATAATAAAATTAAAAGTGAAAAAATTTATTTCTTATTTTATCATTCGTGCCATCCGAACGTGTTCACGATACAAATCTACAGTTTACAAAACTTAGAGAAAAAATGCTATTATTTTAAATTTAAAAACTGTGAATTATTAAAAACTGTGAATATATATATATATATAACTGGTTCTTTTAAGTATAATACAATTAAAAATGAAAAAATTTCATATTTCATCATTCGTGCCAACCGAACATGTTCATGATACAAATCTACACCTATTACAAAACTTTGAGAAAAATGCCATTATTTTAAATTTAAAATCTGTAAATTATTTTCTTAAAGAGAATTTTAAGAAAAGGAAGAACTTTCGTGGAAATATCCACAGAAAAAAAAACTGTTTCTTTTAAGTACAATAAAACTAAAAATGAAAAAATTTCTGTTTTCATCATTCGTGCCAACCGAACATGTTCATGATACAAGTCTTTTATGAACTGGTTTTGAGTAATAATTGAAGTTATCCTTTTATGTCATCACTTTGTGACGTGTAGGCGTACGGGTGCATGTGGTCAATAATTTTTTCAGTTAGAAAACAGTTGCAATTTAACCTGTAGAAAATTCAACAGCAAACCGATATTCGAATGCAAAATTTCCCCCCTCTGTTTAATAAGCACTCTTCATTATTATCATATACTTCACGAAAATTATGTAATACTGTAGCTTCCTTGCATGTTTGGTCTTTATTTTTCTCTCTTCGTTTACGTAACATTACTTAAGAGAACACATTAAACATATTAAGCCAATCGATGGAAATTACTAGAATTTTAAGGGGGCATATAAATATTGCTCAAATAGTCAAAACAAGAGCAATCTGTAATACCATTTTAACTGCCTTAGACGTACGTAGCAGTGAAGTCACAGATTTGCTTTCAAGCGGCGTGATTTAATTCTATGTACTAAAGAAAATTCTCAGAACAAAAATTTTGAATTTTTTTAGTCATTAAATGTTCAAATATTTATGTTTACTAAAAACAGGACTCAATGCGTTTAAAGAGAGGAAATTATTGTATATAATATTCTAAAGTTAAAATCAAAAAATAGAAATAATTCAACTTTAACTAAATAATGATATTTTGTGTTGCATGGAATTGTGTTGGAGCTATTTTCCCCCCCAGAAAAGCATTAAATAGGAGGTCATATTTGAATATGTAGGTGATTGTGGAAAACAACGTCCTTAAGAAAATATGTCTGGTAAATTGTTTGGGAGTCTAAAGAAAAAAATAATCTGAAAATTCACCTGACAGAAAACTCAATTCAAAGGTGTGGTTTTCCAGTCATGAAAAATTTACTACTTACCGATTTACTAAGGCTAATTATAATTTATTGAAATATAAGGTAACATGACACATTCTTTCTCTTTTCTTTGAATAAATATATATCTAAAAATATTTTTGAGCTTAATTTTGATTTTTGCATGAAAAATGTATATATTTAATGATTTCAAGACTCAAATTATATATGAATAGCAATACTTAAATTAAAAAAAAATATCATCATTACATTTCTCGAAATCAATATAGGCTACTTACTCAATTTGATCTTAAGTGAAGTTTTTGTCTGTTTTCTTTTACATATTAAAATTATAATAATTTCATCCTGTAAAATCTTTTTTAAAAAATTAGTACAAGAGCTTCAATCTTAATATGCATTCACTCAGGGTAAAGAAATATCTATTTTAAAATTAGAAATTGAAAAATAATACTTTTGTGTAAGAGATAAAAAAAGTTTTTTTTTAAATCAATCTTGAAAATAAAACTTTGGAGAAAATACTTCTTTTTGAATTCATTTCTATGAGTTTCATGTGTAAAGAATTTTTCTGTGAATTTAGTGAATACACCTACTAAAAATATTTATTTATACGTTGCATAGTTCTTTGTGTACATTGTTAAATATTATTTTCTCTTTTATTACAAATTGTTACTATTCAACTTTTTTCTACTTCCAGACAATCAGCAACATTACAAACGTATTAGAATGATGTAATCCTATGTGAGTTATTATTATGAGAGTTATATAAATAATTACTTGAGTTACAGGATATATGATATTTCTCATCGCGGTATTTGAAAGTATAAGAAAAGTACTAATTTCGACTTTTCTACCTTATTTCTACATTTTTATTACTTACTGTTTTCGTCCAATTCTCGCTAAAAATTAGGAAATTTTTGAAACTTATTTCTCATTTCCTTCTCACTTTTCTTCTTCTTCTTTTCTTCTTCTTTCTTTTTCTTCTTCTTTCCCTTTCTTCTTCTAATCAAATTGTTTTATCTCTGTTTCACACTGTTATATTAGATAGATCTATAGTAGTTTAGCGTTGTGTGGAAGTTTTTGAAAACGGGTATGCCAGCTCAGATGTCGTCCTCGTCTCTTCACCGTGGTTCAAAATAGCCTCGTGTTGCTTCAGAGAGTGACGGTAATAAACACACACACTCACCGAGATAAATATTTAATTCTTCGTCAATATATATATGACGACAGAGAAAAAAAGGAATTCACAGATTTAATATTAAATTCATAAAAAGCAGTGAAGTTATTTAAAAAACAGTAATATTTTATGAAATTTTCAAATTGTTTCCTTTCACTTGCCGTAATAGTTCTTTCTGTGATTAAAGTCCTTTCTATTTTAATGAAATTAAATAAAAGAAAAGTAGAAATAGATAAATTAAAAAACGGAAATTTTTTAAGATAAAATAGCAACACATGGCTTTACTGTATTTGTATCTGTTGAAAAAATTCAACCATTCGAAAACCAATGTAAAGTAAATGAAGAGTTCAAAATAATTGCAACAATTTAGTTTCTAACGTTGTGAAAGAATCTTAAAAAAATTACATTTGCATTTATTTTCCAGTCAACATTATTCAACTTTTTCAGACTTAAGGTATAATTAAAATAATTGTTATGCATTTAAAAAAAATGTGAAGCTTTATTAATGAAAATCATCCAGTATAATATTGATAACTGGAAATACAAGTTATGCTGCCCATCCGGTATCATGTTGCTGACTGTTGTGCCGTTGGGCCTGGGTTCAAATCCCGGAGAAGACATGGATGTATGTAAATGTATAGTGCCTTTATGGCAAGAGGATATTCTAAATATATAACCGTCGAGCCGCAAGCCCTCTCGTGAGGTTGGTGGAAGGAGGAGATAAGTGGGAAACTCCTGGCCACCTCAAGGTGTTCTCCCTCAAAATTGGGGCGGAACTGAGCCAAATCGAGCTGTCACCTGTGTGGTGCTCAAAGCTACGGCTAATGACAGGCGTAAAACTAGCCCCTTGTCACGATGAATTTCGTGGGCCTTGATCTGACACCGTCTATCAGGTGGCATTAGTAACAACAAGTTAAAATTTTTTTGTGGTTAATTATTAACAAAATAAGATTGTATATATATATTTTATAATTTATTTATTACCAATTAATCCCCACCAAACTTTTATGAACACTTAATTCTATTTTCGAAATGACTTAAATGCTGTTAATATTCTTCTTTACATTTAAAAAATAGCTTACACATGTTCTCTCTCCTGTTTGGAAAACATTGCACCGTAGTCGCGTTAAATGTTTATGCCTTAAAATTTGCATTTTTTTTAGTTAAATACAGTCCACTAATGCATAAATGTGTGCTTTTAGACATCCAATATCATCCCAAAGGAGAAAATAAATTATTATATAACGGCTACAAAATTTCAAGATCAGAATTCAATTTATTTTCTATTAGCAGATATCCCTGAAAATTTTCAAAACAGTTCACTATGTAATTTTGCTCTTTTTAAATACTTTTTGAAGGACGCATCGAAGCAAAACATATACGGTTACTTAAAAAAGAGAGGAAAAAATTTGTCCTTGATTTAAAATGCAAAACTTCCGCAGAGTCAGCATACATTGATATTCCAGTCCTATTTTCCTCGATAACACTTTTTCATTTCTCTTTTCCGGTTTCGAAGTAGTTTATGATCAAGAAAAACGATTTTATTATTGAACTTCTTGTTCACTAAGAACAGTTATTTGGATTTTTTTTCCTTTTTATTTTTTGGTAGATGCTAAAGGTAGGAGACCTTTTCAAAATGAAAGGCAGCTTTATATCCTTACTAATATTATAAACGCGAAAGTTTGTATGGATGTTTGTTAGTCTTTCACGCAAAAGCAACTGAATGCATTTTAATGAAACTTTACAATAACATAGCTTATACATCAGAATAACACATAGGCTATAATTTATAAAGGTATTAGCTGGTATACCCGTTCTTCGCACGGGTATATTGAAAAATTAAACAATACAGATTGAAGGATAAAGAAGTTTTTAATGAGTTAAGTTTACGTAAATTGCAAATTAAACAAACAAAACAAAAAAAAAGCTTTTTGCATATCTCAGTTGAAAGAAAAAAAAACATATTTGTTAAATTTTAAGTCTGTAGATCTAATAGCTGATAAAAGGGATTTTTATTTATTTATAACTTCCCTTGTCAGACGATTTTTGAAAAACACCTTCCTAAGCTGAACTCTTCTCAGCAAAAGTAAAACATTGTTACAAATTTTGTGTAATGAACGCTTAAAATAGTGTAAATAATTTATATCTGGAAGTGTAATACGTTAATATCACTTTCTGTTGTATTTATTTTATGTTAAAATCTTGCCACCACCTCTCCCCTCGAAATCTAGTTTTATTATGAAATAAAAAAAAAATAGTGATTACACTGATCAAAGGAATAAATTAAAAGCGAGCTCGCACTGAGGCATGGCGTAGACAAAACAAAAAAGGAATTGTTTTGCTTCACACAAAAAAGATAGATGATAGATATGCTAGAAAAAAGATAGATATGCTGTCACGGGCTTTTTTGCAGATGGCAGATTTTTTCCCTACTTTCTTGACAATTATCATTATATTTTGGAAACTTCATACAATATCTTTTTAATTAAAACCTTTGTGTTATTCTGATGCTATTATAAGCTAAATTATTGTTAAGTTTCATTAGAATCTATTTAGTTGTTTTTCCGTGAAAGAATAACAAACATCCATACAAACTTTCCCGTTTATAATATTAGTAAGGATAGTATGAAGTGTCCAAAATATAACGACAATTGTCAAGTAAGTAGGAAACATTTCTGCTACTTGCAAGCAATTCTGGCGTGCGCTGCGAAAAAGCCCGTGACAGCATATATCTATCTTTTATGTGTTAAGAAACCCTTTTTGTTTTGTCTACGCCAGGCGCTCGCTTCTAATTTATTCCTTTGATCAGTGTAATCCCAATTTTTTTTATTCCAGAATAAAACTTTTTGAAGGGAGAGGTTATTTTAAATCTCTCTTTATTTGTGTGAATAGCTACTATTGATTTTTTTCATGTGCATTATCGTCAAAATAGTGAACCATACATACAATAAAAATTGATAATTTATTTCTATGCACGTTTTTTTCTTCATGATTTTATTATGCATATTTGGTATTAACAAATTGATCCTTATATCAAAATAAATACTTTTATCGCTTCTGGTACTAACAGTAGATAAACTTTGTCTTTCACACTACATCATTTGGACAAATTTGCATAATTTGTTCGTGGTTAGTAGTTAATTATAACGCTATAATTTTAATTACATAGGCAAATATTGCATTTTTAAGTATAAAAATAATAATAACTACTGTACTGTATTTTTTGGAGTGAGTGAGTGAATATTAACGTCGTACTGTTCAGCTACAGCTGGGCTTTTGGCGACGGACCACGTTATTTTGAACCATGGTCAAGTGACGAGGACGACACCTGAGCTGGCAACCCCCTCTCCTAACTATCACACCACACCAACTTAGCAGGAATATTCTACCAATACATAGCAGGAATATTCTTTGAAATCCACTCTTCCAAGATATATGGCAGCACGGGTTCTATGATGAGTATTTTAGAGGTGAAGGCGAATAGTTTTGTAGCAGAAATTGCTTTTTCAGCTGACGGCGTTTTCAGCGGATTGCAAAGATTATCATTTTTGTCCCGAAAAAATAGTTAATGTCAAAATTTAAGTGTCTTATGTTTTTTGTATGTTAATGAAGATCTTAGAAAACGATTTGACTATTTATTTTAAGTGAACAGTGTATATAATTAATTTTACAGTGGAATATCTTTAATTAATGAGTAAACTCTAACGGATTAATTTCCCAAAGTAGAGTATTTTTGTTTTATGTATATACATGGTGCAATGTAGTGATTCAAAAACAAATATTGCATGAAAAAAACTTCAGTAAATCATAATGTGGTAGATAAAGGGTTAAAGTATCAATTGTTATAATTTCTTACGAGTTCTATTTTGAAATGCAGAATTAGTGTAAAAATGTAGTACGAAGCACCCCACGCTTTTACCACAATAACATTAATTTTCTCTTTAATCATTTTATTCTTATATATTAAGAATCATTTTTTTCTTTTTAGTTCAATTCACTATAAAAGCGCTTTTTTTAGTTTTTTTAAACTTTATTTATTGCATATAACTAAGAAGAATGCTTAACACAGAATGCAAAAATAGAAGAATTTTATTTTAATTTTCAATTTAGAAACTTTCACTCTATTTTTTATTTTATAAATGCGGAACACAGAGAGAGAGAGAAATCCCTTAAATGTTTCTTTTCATAAGTGCACGCAACATAAAGAATGATTCATATCTTAAAAGAATTTCTCTTATACTTACAAAAAAAATTTCATGGTCGTACCACTTTTTCAAACGGTAGAAGATTTTGTGTCTGTGTGCATACACTGTATTTACTCGAATCTAAGCCGCAGTTTTTTTTTCTAATATTGATGCTACTGAAAAGTGGGTGCGGCTTAGAATCGAAGAAAAAAAGGATTTGTTGAATTGGTCATTTAGAGCAATTACAGGTTCATGTATGTATTTAAAAGTTTATAATACTGTTAAAAAAAAAACTAATCATTCCTTTCTTATTAGTTTTAATTTTAAATTTATTTTAATTTCTTAAAATTGGATATCGATAAACCATTAAACACTATTTTTCATTTTTCTCAAAATCTTATTAAGAATTTGGAGTGCGGATTAGATTCGAATAAATACGGTATATATACACACACAATTTGGAGCATGGTGTAATACTAAGTCTTACATTGTAATGGGAACAAAGATTATCTTTCCATTTTCATTTCTCCTCGAGCACCAAATTACACATTGACTTGACCCTTTTCTTTATGGAATATTTTTAAGAATCTCTAAATTCCTGCCTTCAATGAAAAATTCCAGCTTTCACCACACAGAAACTCTCGGATGAGAAATATCTCGGCACCATGAACAAACTGAACCTCTTAAATACACTAGCACTAGTAAGCTCATTAAAAAAAAAATGAAAAATATGCTCAAATAGAAAGAACCGGAAGGCAAACCGGTTGCGGCTACCTTTCGGTAGCCAGTAGGGTGTACAGGCAAGCCAGTTAAGAGGGGTTAAGGCTACATTCAAGAAACATTAAATATATACACCGTTTATTACAGAACTGATTAATTTGTATATCATCGAAATTCTTTGGTTCCCATCAATTTGTGACGTTACAAATATCTGAAATATCTGGATCCTTTCATAAAAATTTTATGAAAGCTTTCTAAGTAAAAACTACGTGTGTGTGTGTGAGCGCGAATGAATGAAAACATAAGTACGAAATCTAAAACTTGGCAGAAGTGGTGGTAGTGAATATTAACGTCGCACTGTTCCGGCTACACAAGGAGAAGCACACTGGCGACGGACGTAATTTTGGAACAGCGTTAGTGGCGGACGCACAGGGCTGGCGCTTTACCTCGCAGCACTACACCAGCGGGACGTTTCAGCTCTCGACAGATTTAACGTGCATCGCTTTGCACCCTACACAACGGAGTCTTTAGTGGTGTGGGCTCGAACTCATGACATGCCTGCCATGGTCGACCACCTTAACCACTGGGCTACCGCAGCCCTAAAAACATGAAAGAATAAATAATAAAAGCAGAAGGATGTATAAAACACAAAACATATTAAGGCTGTTTTCGGCAACAGTACGAGAGCCTGAACTAAAGGTGAAGCATATTTTCAGACAGAAAAATGCCTCAATTTTTATGAAAATTTGCAATATTATAACTCATACAGCTGTTAACAATATAGTGTTTCTAAAATTTCAAAATATTCCGTGAATACTATTTTTTTCATTTCAACATGTGAAGGGACAGCTCATTTAGCATTATGGTATAGGACAGGGATGGCGAACCAGTGGCACGCGTGCCATCAATGGCACACGACACAATATTTTGGGCACGTCAGTGATCAAAATGGTTTGCATTTTATTTCAGTTCACCATGAAGTATTACGAACAAACTCGAGTAATCGGTCGCGGAGTGGTGGGGAGCACTCTGGTTTCTTATTGTCTTGCTTACCTTGGTTTACGTCACGGGCTACAATTGCTTATGATGCAAAATTTGTCTACGCATAGCATAGTTAATTTTGTTGACACAACTTCTGTATTTTAAAAGTTTATTTTTATTTATATTTTACAGTTTTAAATTTGTTGGCTAACATGGATAGTTCAACAACAGAACAAAAAGTGCAGGATAATAAGTGAAGAGAATTTCAAACTTGGTGAATCTAGAAATATGGCATTCTTATTAGAAGCGACAAAGTGGTGTGTGTTTTATGTTCTGGAACAGTAGTATGCACATCGTCGGTAAAACGGTATTTTAAAATGAATCACAAATCCTCTTGTCAAAAAAGTGAACCACAGCAAAACTAATTAATTGCTTAGAAACCGCGCGTTTGGCAGATAACTTCAACTCAGCATTGATTTTATTAAAAGTAACATCTTACATACCTAATATAAGTAATTTGTCCTCCAATCTCTGCAACATTAGAAGTCACACTAATGTTACTTTATAATTTACATGTATAACTAAAACATTTGCAACTATACAGTACAAAAAAAAAAGGTATTTTTTCGCACTAGATTAAGAGTTTTGAATTTGTTAGTACTTAATTTTATTATTTTCCCAATAATCACAAGTCAAATTTATTTGACGGCACGCCTATGCCTCATTAAACACTTCTTTAGAAAAAATGGAACGTTGATCCATAATGGT
Organism: Trichonephila inaurata madagascariensis; assembly: GCA_019973955.1. NCBI lineage: Eukaryota > Metazoa > Arthropoda > Arachnida > Araneae > Nephilidae > Trichonephila > Trichonephila inaurata. Next base: position 33,322 of record BMAV01012647.1, read on the forward strand.
TCGCCATCCCTGGTATAGGAGAAAAAACGCAAAACACATTTTATGCCAAAGAAAGGGCTCATCCCGATCAAAAATGGGAAGTATGATAAAATATGTTGCTCTATAAGGGATAGTGAAGCTAGAATGTAATATTAATTTTTCATTTCTTTTATATCTGAAAAATAAGCTAGAATGTAATATTAATTTTTCATTTCCTTTATATCTGAAAAATTGTACCTAAATCGGGTCCCATTCTTTAACACTAACTGAAGACAGCCTTAAATATTTAAAAGAGGAAAAGTAATACAACTAAACAAAAATTGAAAAGGACTTAGGACCGGATATGTGAGGTTTAACTAGTTCGATGATGCCGACCTTTCCCCTTTGAGACTCGGTGGTAGTTAAAAAAATACAAGCAGAATATATATCGACGGCCTAATTATCAGACTGCGTAACTCCACCGGTGTTACTGATTTGATATAGGAGTTAAAAAATTTGATATTGAAAAAAAAATGCAACATACAATACGAGGGTGTATGTGTGTACGGGGGGATCTTAAATTCTTGAGCACATGGCCTACTTTTATAAAGCAAAATGCCGGGGAATGTCCCCACTTTAACACTCCATCGGTATCGATTGGACACCAGAGCCTGTTTAGTTTGCTCTCCTTTAAGCATTTTTACAGGGTATTTGAAAATTTTTCGAGACTTTTAATCATTTTCTATGGAGATTACACAGAAAACGTTTTGTGGTTCTGGGTTAATTACGGGAGATTTTGCAACTAAGTATGCCTAGAACGTCCGCTGGTGTCGTTTCGACGCCAAGACAATTTATCATTATAAATAGCTCTCGTTCAGCAAAAGATAGTTCACTAAGTAGATACCAAAAGTAAAACAAACTTCCGGAAGTAATATGCCACATTTTTTGCAGCAGATACACAATGTTTTTTGGGTTCCTGGCCAGAAATAAGGTCAATTATACTAAAAATCCCATTGCTTCTAAATTATTTATTACATAGCATTTGGTTATCTGCTATTACGTTCAAATTATGTAAGTGCAAAAAATTTGAAAAATCAAGTAAATACTGAATTTAAAGTAATTATATACAAATTCACTAAAAGACAAAAAGTGCGAAATTAAAGAGTATAATGAAAATGCAAAAAAAAAAAAATGTGTATGTCTACCATGAAAATGGTGTGAGGAAAATGTACAGGAAAAATTGAACACTTCACTGTATTCATTGCAAATAAGGTATGCACAAAACATTATGCATAAAAACGTTAAGTAATGATCCATTCACTCTCATTCTCACAAAAACTATGATTTTGGTTTTTATACTAATATTTATGAATATCATTGTTTTATTCCATTTTACAAGATTAAGTGATTTGTTTTGTTACATTTTTTATGTGATATAAAAGGTCATAATATATGATAATTAGTTGAAATAATGTTAAAAAGTCTTAAAACTAAACCCTATTGAACAGTAGTTCTGTAATTATTTAGTTATCATAATTATTTTATGTATTTTATATCGCGGTGTCGAAACGATACCATGGACGTTTAATGGTAACCGAAATCCCTAACGTTCAAGTGTTAATAAAGATTCAAACGGAATCTTATTTTTATAATCCTTATAAAATTTAATTTTTTCTTTTTTTGGGGGATTCGAGGTGGAGATACTTTTAGAAGGCCGAATGAATCACGGAATCGTTTCGTATCGGAATTTTTTTCATGTGATTAGAAGTGTTTCTTTCTCGCCCAATAGTAATCAAACTAATCAAACATGCTTTCCAGAAGCACAGATATGAAAACACACAACTCTAATTACCACTCTAGGGTTTTTCTTTTTCGTTTACATAAGTGTTATGAAACTACAACCTTGAGTAGCCTTTAGTATCGTTTGCCGCCTTTCTTCGTGGTAACGATTTCACACGAAAAATTATTTTCTTTCTAGAGAAATGCTCAAAAACAACCTACGCATCCCCAGGAAACTCACAAATTTTATAGTTGCGCAATTTTTTATCCGCATGAGAATACACACTTTTCAGATGAGAACTGCGGCGCAGTTTATCGTTTCGTTATATAACGTGAGAGATCGCTGAGTTGTTAGGATTGAACAGCTCGATTGGAAAACCTCTTTTCCATAACAGCGATAACAATGCAATTGAGTGACGTAAGTATGCCACACAGCTGCTTCTTATACAATAACCAAAAACACCATTTGCAATTTTGCATTTTTTTTTTCGTACCCATGGTAACAGAATGATCGCACCATTGAAATACGGTTGTTATTTCAACAAGCACTATTAGTTTCACTTTGATATCGCGTACTTCAGTTACTTATCTTCATATATTTTTAAAAATATTGCTCTCACGTTGTTTTGTCAGATCGTGTGATTGTTTCCCTTGATTTATATAACGTAAACCATTTATATAACGAGGACTGTGAACACATTTTCCTTCCCCTTTTATATAACCTCAGGAACATCTCATACAAATGGTTCACTGTTGATAAAAGAGATAATGATCCATTGACAGGGGAAGTGCATTATTGCTTGGGTTTAAAATTGTTTGATTTTTTCCTTAATTGCTATTGGAGTCAAAATTTACCAAATCATGAGATTTGATGAAAAGACAATTTGGAAAAACACAACAACAAAAAAAATGAAGAAACTAATTTTATTGAGTTTAATACACAGAGGGAAAAATATAAAACATTTAAAACTGCTACGCTTTGATAAAAACTTCCGTGAAATGAATTTTGAGCACTGAATTGAAGCGTTTGTCAACTTATTAGCATTTTTATGTCATTTAACTCTTTCATGCGCTGAATTTTTGACAAAAATAAAGCACTAGAGGGAAATAATTACAAATATTTTAGATAGACCTTTTTTATAAAACTATAATTATTGAACAAAAGCTGGTATATTTATTAATAATATTAAACACTAAAGGGGCCCAGTTTTTTAAAAAATAAGTGGTACATATTTTGTATTACCACGCTTCAAGCAGCGTGATAATTCTGGAAACGATTTTTTTCCTCCCTAGGCACAATGGTAGCTTTAGCTAGTTATTTTTTAGTTGGAAAATAAATGAATGCACTTCTTCATCTTACACTGTTATTCATCCTATATATGAAATAAAACATTTTTAGTTTTTCCTAATCTAATGTTGTAAGCTTGATTTTAGTTTAGTCCTAATTTACCAAATGTTAGTTTTTTAATTTTAAATATTATATTCTATACACATTATTTTATTTTATAGTTTTATGCAGTCAACATATATAATAAGTGTATTAGTTGCATTCATTTTTATCCTGAACACGAGCTATAGCTCATTCAGGACATTTGTGTAATTTTGTATGTACTGTTATTTAATAAACATTATTATTATTTTTTAAAAAATGTTCATTCTCATAACGTGACCTGCCCATTTAATTCGTTGTATTTTGACGAAGACCGCAGCACTAAAAAAGTCTTCAATACCTAACCAATTGGCACACGAAGAAAGGGTAGGCCAAATCTCAGAAGGATTGATAGCCTATAAAAAGATCTCCTAGTTTTGAGAACTAGGTATTGGAGAACACTAGCAGGAAGAGGGCTGGCTTGGAAAAGGCTTCTTGAGAAGGCCAAAGCCCACCCTGGGCTGTTGTGCCACTAAGGAAGGAAGGAAGGAAATATAGTTATATAAATTAACTTGGTGGTTCAAATAATTACACCTTGCAAAAATAAGAGTAAGCTTCGCGTTAATGAATGTAATTGTAAGTGAAGTGTATGCAGAGTTTTTTTTGTAATTATTGTCATAAAATAGATGCAAAATGTCACAAAAACTTTACACATTTTATCCTTCGCTAATTAAAAAAATACGCAATAATAATTTCAATATAAATATTATGAAAATGTATTTATTGTTAGGAAACTATTTTTAAAAATATAAAACGCCTGATTTACTTGATAACATTCAGTACACATTCTGATTTACTTGATAACATTAACAATACAGATTTTACTTATCTTAGAATAAACTGAAATAAGTGAATTCTGTAAATACGAATTTTTTTTCTTCGTTTGATATTCAGTGACTCTCTCTCTCTCTCTCGTTACTTTAAAATATCATCATTTTTATAAGACTCTTAGCGGGATTATATATATATATAGTAACCTTGCAACGAGAATTCAGAAACATAAATAAAATACCGTGAAGCCTAGTGGCTGAGTGGTTAGCGCTTCCGCACCACAGGTTCGAGGTTTTAACCCTGGGCTGGGCAAAGCTGACTCAGCCTTTCATCCCTTCAGTGGGTCGATAAAATGAGCACCAAGTTTGCTTGGGAACTTAACACACTGGGGGTTTTCGCGTCAGACTGAGCACCTGACCGGAACATCTGTTCATGCACCTCAGGGCCCAAAGTCGAGGAAAACTGAGTTGGGCACAATAAGCCTTTGCCCTTACGAGCTGTCGCGCCACTGAGAGAGAGAGAAGTTAGTATATATAAATATAAAAGCAGAATATTTGTTTTTTCTAATGGGCTGCTTATGAGCCACAAAGCCTTTGCAGACATGACAAGTCCCCAAGTGCGAGAGCCATTTCTTGGTGACACCATCTAGTGGCGGCACTCTTTACGAGTTGAGGGCGGTGTTTTAATTCACTTTCGGATATTAAATGAGATCAATTTTGCCGAGATTATACCAGAGCCAAATTGATTCGCAATGGACCTTTTACTCTCGACGTTATCATATGACATGCGTGCCAACGATTTTCGCATGCGGTAAATTTATCGACTCCAGCCGGGATCGAACCCGCAACCTTAGGCTTACGACGCGTTCAAGCTACCTCTAAACCACCAAGTTAACACAGAATATGTGTTTACTGTATATAAATGCCTTTGCTCGAATTTTGAGGTTATCTTTTTACTTTAAAACACAATAGACATATTTGGTGGTAATTAATTTTCATTAAGAGTGTGACTGACTCATCATTATTTGTAATTAATATTTCCTGAGTGAGAAAAATTCTGTATTGCATGAGTTGCTGTTTGCATACATAAGATTGCCGTATTTTATTTATAATTTATTAAATTCAGTAGGCGGCAATACAATATTATTTCCTTCTCTAACCAATAAATTAAATAATATTATGACAGTTAAGTACAGGTTTAATTTAGCGTTGTGTTGATTTATGCATCTCACAATGTGTTTATTGTCATAAAATATAGTAATTATTATATTATAATGAACACACACACGCAAAAAATTGCTTACAACCTGTTATTGGATATTTATAGCATTTTTCTTTTTTTTTTCAGATGTAGATAAGAGGCGGAACCCAAAAACTTTTCTGGGGGTGATAAACGCCTAGATGTCGATGTTGAAAATCATGTGAGCTCTAAGGCTTATATAAGAGAAGAAACACATGTCATTTTTTCTGTTCTGGGCGGAGCAAATGCTCTTGAGTTTTTTTAAAAAAAATCTATGTAAGCGCGTGGCAATCGGTTTTTAAAGCATCAGTCAATTCATTAACATATTTTAAATACTAGACGCAATACATGGGTTTTAAAATTATGCTTTTCTCATTTATTTCCCCTCTAATGCACTTTTGTGGTTGGGAAAAACTGTCATAATATTGAAATTAAATTCCTACGGAACAAAAGATTCTTTTTAACCACGTGCCGTAAACTGCGCATTGCATTTAAGTGCGTAATATTTTTATTTTTATCAGAACCCTATAAAATTTTTAATGGAATTTGAAACATAGCCAAGTAATACTTCTTTTTTGTCTATAAATAGCCTTTTTTCTATGCGTGTGATACGGATTTTCCGATACTCTGTTAAAGTGAGAATGCGAGTTATTACACTTGGCATTTTGTAAAGGTTAGATACAGCGTATTAAGTTACAGGTTTGTTGCGTAACTGCATATTTAATTTTCCCGTGAGTGTCCGCTTGAATTACTTACCTCTGTGGTAAGCTAAGAAAGGAGAAACTACGTATTTATAGAACACACACAGGGAAGGTATAATATTTAAATGAAGTAAAGGAAAGACTCTTGTAGTAATGATCAAGGACACGTTACAGTAGTTTCAAAGACTCAAGTAAAGAAAATGTAGGTCACTTTTAAATTACGATGAATATTTAAAGCATTGGAAAGGAAAGAAGAAAAAAAGTTTTCGTCATAAGCAATCACTTTTTTAATACAGTACTCATTATTTATTCATAATTTTTCAACCAATTTTCTTCAAAGTATTTGAATAGCTTTTTTCTTTTATTTTTGCTCTCTTTGAGTATTTTGTTGAAAATGGACTGTTCAAAAATTAAGCTTCTTGTTAAAATCAATCAAAACTAATTGAGATTCAAATAGAATTTCAAGGCAGATGCCTAGTATATTGAATCACGCATACTCGTATACGAGATCATCAATTTGTTCTCATCTAAGTCTATGATATAAGACACACACACACACACACACACCACACACACACACACACACACACACACACACACACACACACACACACACACACACACACACACACACACACACACACACACACACACACACACACACACACACACACACACACACACACACACACACAATCAATATCCTATCATTGTTTATTAAATCCGCACTAAAAATTACATCTTTTTAGTTAAAATATGTGATCTTATGCGCACACTATTCCTTTTTCTTAAAAATAAGATACAGATTGTAGTCAGCGTTGTCTTGCCAGTTTTTACACACATACACATACACATACACACACCTCTAAAAATATTTCGTAAGAAAAAAGAAGCGTAAACTTCTAGAGAAAATTACGAATTCAAGGAAAATAAAATAATTCTTTCGTGTTTATTATCCAAGTCGAAGTTCTGCGAGAATATTCTATGTTTTATGAAGGCGGATGAAAGAATAAGCAAGTAATAGCCTTTAACCTTGAACCCCTAGTAAACAAAGTGTTTAATTGTCAGATATATTATTTAGTCTTTGGAATTAAGTGAATAGAAGAGTTTTTATTAAAATTGATATAACCTGCAAGCTGAATTTACTTGAATAGGTTTTGGTAGAATTTCTCAGTTTAAACAATCTCGAGATTCTCTCTGAATCCTTATTGTTCACACTGTTTGCTAAAGCATAAAACTTGCTTTGTAAATACAAAAAAGACTTTGATTATCAGAATTTCAGTTATTTGAACTGGCTGTGTTAATAATAGTTTATTTTTATTACTGTACTAAATGTCAAAAACCATTGGAAAAAACTTTCAAACTTTTTGAGAAAATATTTAAGAAAGTATTTCCCAAGATAACAGTTTATAACTTCCTATTTTTCAATAATTAGTGTTTTAAACAACTGAAATAATATTTCTCTAGTGCTTAATATGTATTTGTTACCTTTTAAGCGAAAGACGTTATGTGAAGATTATCCAGCTAATCTGCACATTAACTGATTTGCTCTGTTAATGTGTTGAATCAAGTGTTTTCCGCATTTTAATTAGGTTATCTTCACATTAGCGGTTTCCGTATCGTTAAAAGTTCAAAAGTTTGTTTCTCTCATTTTCTTTCTGTTGGGAAATTTAATTAAAAACGTTGACCTTATCCCAGAATAATTTATCCTAATCATTTAGAAACAGAGTGGCATAGACAGTAAATGCATTCGATAAAAGACTCTAATTTAATTAATTTATAACATATATAATTATGACGCGCGCGCGCGACCACACACACAGTATCTTCTAAAAACAAATTAAATGCTGAAAGTTCCAATAATACAAAGTTTAGCTGCACATACCGATATAGCAATCTCCAACCATGATAATAGAAATTATAGTTCACTAAATTGCATGGCCAACAGAGAGATTAATTTCCTTAATTTCAATAATATTTTGAACCGTTTGATTCTTTGTATTGTAGTTTTTCAATTGACGGATTGAGAGAGATTCCATCAACTAATGTGTTGATTGTTCGATTGCACATTGACTCTTATTCTTTATATATCAAAAATAAACAACATTTAATTTAAGAGTACAGAAACGTTGTTGTTCCGCAAAAATCTTGTTTTCTCTTTAACAAATTAAATGCTATAAGTTCTAATATTACAAAGTATATCTACACACTTACCAATATAGGAATTGCAACCATGATAATAGAAATTATAGTTCACCAAATTGCATGGCCGATTGAGACCACACAATTTCCTTAATTTCAATAATACTTTGAGCCGTTTGATTCTTTTATTGTAGTTTTTCAATTGGTTGATTGATTCCATTCACTTGATTCTTGATTCTTGTTCGATTGCACTATATAAACTTGATTCTTTTGATATCCAAAATAAACAACATTTAATTTAAGCGTACAGAAACGTTGTTCCGCCAAAGATCTTATTTTCCTTTAACGAGTGTAGTAAATGCGTGGATTAACGAATCTCTAGTAGGTAAGGTGCCTATTAACGAGTATCTAGTTGGTAATGTGCAGATTAACGAGTGTCTAATAAGTATAATGTGCAGATTATCTAGGTAATTCATAGATTTGAGAACTGAAGCAATTTTTGCACTCTAACAAATCACCCTAGTTAATATGCAGATTACCTAGCTGATCTGCAAGTTAAGTGACTTCCGTACTTTAATGGTAATATATTTGTTTTAAAAGTGTGTAATTCTAAGTAAGTAAAATTGGTGTTTTATTTTTGAAATGAAGCAATTTTGATTATTCGGAAATATTAAACCTGCATGTCCATACATAACAATCAAATGGGCTCAATTACACTTTCAAAACGTCCAAACTGATTCAAACAATCCATGTATTAGATTTATTATATGTATATTATAATGAATACAAATATTCATCATTATCTATATAATATGATAATGCATTAACGAGACATGTGTGTATGATTAAGCCATTAGCAGCTCGACATTATTAATAAGCCTGACTAACAACTCCCAATTCGAGATGAGAAATCATCTCTTGAATTTGTTTTAGGAAGGGGAAAACCACATTGATCAAAACACACAACCAATACATTAATTACTACACTATGTAAGTCACTCGTCAACAAGTTACTTTTTGACCGTAAAAAAAGATATTGGGGGAAACCAAACAAAAATTTTGAAAACTAAATGAGGCTGGCATTTATCTCAGAAATAAAATCTAATTTCAGATTCATGACAGCTTTATACTTATTAGACCTAACACTAGGTATTTGATAATCCTATCCGAAACACAGTCCTTTTTTCCCCCTATCGTATACACCGAAGATCTTAAAAACGTAACAAAAAAGCTGACATTTTCTTAAAAACCGGAACCGCTATTTTTAAAGGGAAAATCCAATTAAAATTATTCTTATAAAAACATTTTTTTCTTCCTTAGAACGTCAATGTTAACGTTTTGAATAAAAAAAGGTATTTCTAAAATTCTTAGTTTTAAAACCCGTTGTGGATTGTTATTATTATATATCTGTCTGTAAAAGGAAGGTCTTATATAAAAAAATAAAAAAAGTTATTTTTCTCTTTGAATGAACACAGATTTCTTTTAACTTCATAAGTCAGTGCTACCCAACCTTTTTATCACCGTGGACCGGGCAAAGTTTGATCATTTTACCACGGGTCGATGGGGATGTTGATTATTTATATTTTAAATTGTTTTGAATTAACAATTTTAATTTAATTGTATTTAAACATGCCCTGAAAATAAAATATAGTTAGACAGAAAATTGAATAAAAGTGATTTAACATAGAATATAAAGTGATTTCCATAGAAAGTCACACAAATCCGAGCGAAATACACCACAGTAAATAAAATAGAAATAATTTAATGTTCCTTGTGCGAACCGATACTATTTGATCCACGGACCGGGGGTTGAGGCACACTGCCATAAGTGATGCTCGGAAAATTAAATAATATTCTTAAAAAACCGCGTTCGATTTCATTATAAATTGATCGATCTTTATATCGTAAGGAGACTATGTTTATGTGGAGATTTTAAAAAAGCGTATAAATGAATAATTTTTCAATGTTTAGTGATAGTTGAGTTAGAATATACATAAATAAAATTGTTTTATGAATATTAATACAAAAAAATTTATTTAAATGCTATTTTTTGGCAAAAAAAAAATGAAGATTAACATACTTTTAAAACATTCTCTTTTTATTAAAAAAAGCTTTTATAATAATAATATTTTGCCTATATATATCTAGGACTTCTATACAGGGGCTAAAATTGCATTTAAATAATTTTTTTTTGTAATAATATTCTTAAAACAATTTTGTATATACATTCTATATACCGTAAAATCCGGCGTATAACGCGCACCGGTGTATAACGCGCACCTATACTTTCAAGCTGAATTTTTTAATTTTTAGGTATATTCGCCGTATAACGCGCACCCCTTTTTAACGATGAAATCTGAAATATTAGTGTACATTGCTCTTATGTTGTGAAATAATTCATTCGAGTTATTATTCCACAGACTTCTGAAAAAATAGTATACTTCTAGAACTACCACTCTTTTAGTTCATAATGTAGGTTCGTTCCTTTAAAACAAACGGTATTTCGATACATATAGAAGTAAATTTTTTTTTATGCTTATCTCTTTTGTTATCTTTAAAGCTATTGTTTTTATACCCGGCGTATAACGCGCATCCTTAAGTTTCGTTCATATTCTTTGTGTTCAAAGTGCGCGTTATACGCCGGATTTTACGGTAATTAAACTGACAATACATATCAAAACTCTTATCTATCCACTTTTTAAAATTCACGGTTCTCCAAGTAGTCATTAACTAGTAATAATGTTTTTTCACAAACAATGTAATTTTCTTTTCCGAAAATTTAAACGTTAATTTTTTTTTAGTGTTCAATCCTTTAAAATGAAATTCTCTTGCTGCTAAGAGAATCTAATTTTCTCAAAGTATATTTTACTTGATAAATGCATATCACATTTTACTAAAAGCTGTAAAGAATTTTAATGTTTCTTAAAAATTGTAAATAAGCATACAATTGTCTACAGAAGCATTATGTGATAAATAAAAAGCTTCTATTTTTTAAAAAAGTCGATAGTAATTTCACTCAGTAAAGTGACATGTATATTAAAATGGATATTAAAAAAATTTATTTAATTACAACGATATTTATTATTTATTTTTTTACTGGGATCATTAATTTTTAACTCGTTAAATAGGTAAACTTGTGTAGTATAAAAAGTATTCAAAATTAGTCATTGTGGTTGAACTAATAAAATATTAATGAGGGTTAGAAAACGTGAACTTTTTACAGATTAAAACGTGTGTGTATCATATAGTTGAAAACTTTAATTAAAACATAATCGAATGAAACAAAAAAAAAAAAGAAATTTTCTAAGTTTCAAGAAGATAAACTAAAAGGCAATGAATCTATAATGGCTCTTTTATTTCAGTAAAATATTTAAATGCGTTTTCTTTTTTTAAAATCTTTTTCTTGTAATAGCATCAGCAATGATATTTCGGGTGACAGCTTGTCTAAATAATGATCAGCTCAATTATTTGCTTTCAATTTATCATAATTATTTTTCCCGGATAGTTTTAATTTTTTTTAAATAAAATACTTCGGGATAGTGACAGTGCGCTTAAATTAATTAAGAGATTAAGAGCTTGTTAAAGTTCGTAGACCTTGGTTTTCTTTACTTTTGGAGTTAAAGCTTGTTAACGATATGTTTGCAGAAAGTTAATTATTTTTCAAAAGTTGTATTCTTTTTAAGTTTACAAAGTAGCATAATTTAAAAACTCGCATTTGAAAATTATTTTTTTTACAGTAGCTAAATCTATTTCACTTTTGTTGTTCCTAAATTTTTTAATTAGAATGCAATTCTCAATGAAAAATTAGTCGAACAAATACATTATAATGGGTACGCTATTTCGGCTAGTAAAAGAACAAATTTGTTTTACAAACAGTGGCAAATTTTGTTGATATTTTTATTATAATACATGTTTTGTTTTATGATGCACATTTTACCTCTTTTTCAATGTGTTAATTTTTATAATGTGCTCTGATTCGAATTTAAGTTAATTCTCAATTTTAAGCACCATTATTATAATTTATTAATATTATTTATAAAAAAGTCCTTAAAAATATCTCTTCTGATTATTTTGCGCACCTAAAATCAACATGAAAGTTTTTGGCGACGGACCATTGCAATTTTGAATCATGTACAAGTGACAAGGACGACACTTGAACTGGCACCCCATTCTCCAAACTTTCACACCAGCGTGAGGACTTGGAGCTTCGACAGATTTAATGTGCATCGCCCCTTTATAAGACGGGCATATATACAATAACATCAGGACTCAATCATCTCTCTTCGTTAAAAGGCAAAGGCTAATTAATTAACACGAATTCTTCCTCCTATGTAAATAATAATAGGACACAAAAACTCTCATAGAATTTGATATTTTTACGCTTTTTATTTTTCTGGTATAATTTTTGAAAATCTTTGAAGAACATTTGGCTGTTATTCTGAGAATATGTGTGGGTCAGATACTGATAACTTATTAATGAAATAACTTAGAATTTTTAAAAATAATTCACCGATATTGGAGTCATTAAATCAGACACTAATTAAGATTGTAGAGGAACTTATTTTGAAAAACAAATCAAAAATCAAAAGCTTCACAACAACATTTCACTATTTTAAATTATAAAGTAAGCCGGCCAAAGTAAATATCGGTCGTTTTCAACTATTTCATCCAATAATGTTACGTAACTTTTGTTATATAACGGATGTGCATGTAAATGTAGATCATGCTCATAAATTGAACAAATAGAGTTATAATTGAATGGATCGTCAGAAATTCGTTATGTAAGGAAAGATAGCAGTAAGCAAACACTATCTCTGACACGAGTATATCCTTTTTTATTTCCTTTTCTTTTTTCTTCTTTTGCCTGATAATTCATGCATATTTATTTCATGACATAAAAGTAAAGATATGATAAACACATTGAAATATTTCCTCTTTGTCAATTTCTTCTAGTTAGAGATATGATTAGAGCTATATATGAAATAGTTTTATCTGTAGCGATATCTAATCAAAATCTGAGTTTATTTACAAGGAAATAAAGCAACTAGTTATTCAGAGCTAATTAAATGTTCAGATTAGGTCTTGGCTTTGGGATGAAGGGGTTTTGACACTAGAGAGAATGTTTTTGTTTCCCCTTTATGCAATTGAAAATCTCTAAAACAATTAAGATTTTAAATTGCGAAATAAAGATTCAGACTTTATTGTTAGGACGAATTCATGGCGTCTGTTGATGCGTGAAGACAGCCTTATTAAAAAAAGCAGGATACAGAAATCAATAACCCATGACAGCAAATATCTATATTTTTTTTTACAGATACTTTTGTCAGGGTCTCAGTGCACTATGTTTGCAATGTAAGTACTGTGAAACGAAAAAAGTTATTCCGCTTTTTTAAATTACTTATGGGTTAGAAAACACATACAGACATCAATAATTTTTTTTCAACACTCATGAGCTTTACCACGTAGTGTGTCCGCTTCGTAAGACTAATGTTGCGGGTTCGAACCCAGCTGGAGTTGATAGATTTTCTGGATGAGGAAATCGTAGGCACGCATATCATATGATTATGTGGAATGTAAAAGATCCCTTTGTAACTGGTCTATTCGTGAACCTCCTATTAATCCTCTTGGGGAAAAACTTTCTTTAAATATTATTCTATTGAAAATTTTCTCCCGAAGAAGAAGATGCGACTTATGTAAATCAAGGCTTATATATTTAAGAATTAACTTTTAGGTTCAATAGTGAGAGAGAGGTTAGGAGCTAGATGATAGAAGTTAGTGATCAACGTAAAGTAATAGAAAGCTAGTCGAGAGTGACTCGTAGATTATTATTTGGTCAATTACATATTTAAATTGGAAGAATGTCGGCTTGAAGTAGATTAACTTAGAACATAATTTCGATTATTTGGAATGTGTATTGCCAAGATGTTCCAAAAGTAAGTGATTCAATTCACAATTAAATATTAACTATCCCGTCTACCTCATTTTTGCTCCAATACCTTATAGGTGCATTTCCTAACCTGGGCTGTTGAGATTTGTTAGGTTATTGAGACTTGTTAATAAAAATTCTATTTGTTTTGACTATGATTAATCTTCCTTCTAATTCTCGAACACTGATAGATGTGAGGGCACATCCATCACACCTTGAGTATCAATTTCGCTCTTGGTACTCTAGATAAAATTAAATCACGGCATTATTTAGCATCCTACGAGAGCTTGCATTAAAATTAATTAAAGCGTCCAAATTTGGTAGCGAGTGCCACCGCTAGATGGTGCTTGAACTATGAAATGGCTCTCACATTTGGAGACTTACCGTGACTGCAAAGGGTTAGTTAACAATATGCAGCCCATTAGGGAAAAATAATGGTATGGTAAATAATTCAAGTGGTATATTTTACACTTAAACTGCAAGTGTTTGTGTGTGTATTTTCCTAGTTTTTATTATTTCTAAATGAGTAATAAAGAATAACTTCAACTATATTGAAAATTAGACCTGACAGAATTCTCTCACGTTAGAATATAAATTTTTGTAAAATTATTTGTCAGAATTTATACTTTTATTCTTTAACTATTCAAGTAGCATAATTTAAGAAAACTATAAACTTGTTTTCTTTAATAGATCCTTTTTAAGTAGTTTTAATAATAAAATTACATGATTAACTATCCTTTATTTGAGTTTGAATGGCAAAATGACTTGTCTATTTCCCAGTGCTAGTATTCTAACAATTTAAATTTTCGAAGCTTATTTTAATATTAATCTAAGTAACAAACACACAGTTATATGTAAAACCATACCGACACTATGCTCCTCTTATTTAATAGTTCTTCATTTTACAGAAGAAAAATTTTGCTATATCTTTTGTAAGTAAAACAGGACCATGGTTCAAAATTACGTGGTCCGTCGCCAAAAGCCCTCGTGTATCTGAGCAGTGCGACGTTAATATTCAATCAATCAATCAATCAATTTGTAAGTAAAACAGAAATAAACGTATCCTACTTTAATAATATAATCATATTTCCTGATTTAGTTAAGTTGAATAAGAATTAGAGATATTTATAAGTTTGACCTCTCAGATTGCATGAGCAAATGACTAGATAAGGAATATTAGTGTGTCTTAATAATTACCTACGAATACACAAGGTCGACGAGTACTTTTTTTCCCCACAAGAATGATTCCGATACATATCTGACTAATACGAAACAATATACAATCTCATTGAAACAAGACGGATTTTCCGTTATCCTAAAGAGTATTAAATATAACTCCACCCTCTTTATTAAAATTGGCGCCGTTTCAAAATATGTTGAGAAAGTTCTCCTACTCCATAGGGCCAAATTTATTATGATTTTTTAGATTTTAACTGATATTTTTTTAAATGTAGTTTTTGCTACCCAACGGTAAAAGCAATTATTTCCATTTTACTCAACTCGTTGTCAGTCAGACGCGCAGGCTTTTTTCCCCTGTTCGTAAGGTGACCAACCGTCCTTCTTTTATAGGTTTTGTCCTTCCTCGAAAAGTGTCCTCCTTTTCAATATTTTAAAACTGATCTGTTAATCTCTGTATTCAGAGATGAATCAAACATGTTCCAAATTGAAGAATGGTCTGAAACAAATATCACAGAAATGAATAGTTTTCAATGATATTTTTTGACTTTTGTCTCAAAGTAAATTTGGGCAGATATAGAAAGCTTACGTTTTAGGTTTTTTTCCGAAAACACCTTTATATTAAAACGATGACAATTATCCGTTTCAAGTAGAAAAAGACTGATTTCCATATTTCAAATCTAAACAAATTAAGAACAATTAGTTACACACATCACATGCTAGAAATTGGAGATAAAAAGATACGTTGGATTTCTTAAACCATTTAAAAATAAACACAATTTATAGTAGAAAAGATAATGTATTTCTTGAATTTAGCGCTGTGCTCCCTTCATGGAAACAGTTGAAAAGAGGTTTTTCAGTTAATGATTATTGTAAGTGATAGAAGAAATCAAATATTGAATGTAATATTTTGTTAGCTACGTGCTTACCCTAAAATTCAGTATGAAGAATTTTTCGTTGATATATTAGAAGTGATAGTGAAAATCAATTAATGGTAATATTTTTAAGATAAAATCAAAAGAATATTTTTTAGCCCGACTTTCCGTATGATTATAAAGTGGTACGTTGACAAAAAAACATTCAATGGAAAAGTATTTTAAGATAATAATTAAAAAGAAAAGAGCGTAATTCAGCGACTTTATGAATTAATAAAATGTTTCACACACACACACACACATTTAAGTTGTAGTTTTTTCTTAAATTTTTCGTCCTCCTTTTCATTGTAAAAAAATGGTCACCTTACTGTTCGTGATGAAATCAATGTAAATTTTTTCCGGTGTATTTTATTCGATTTTTCAAAAAGTTAAAACTGGGAATGTTTAACGTGTCACAAATATAACGAAGAGGTAGTAAATCCTAGATCTATTTAAAATGAGGGCGCTTAGCCAGTATGGTGGTTATGATACTCGGCTTGCGATCGAGTGGGCTCAGGTTCGAATCCTGAATATGGCCTGGATGCATCATCAGAAAAAGAAGTCGGACCTTCGCCTGAAATGAATTCTCTTCTCGAATGGAAAGCAGCGCACCTCTTCTGCTCTTTGCTGGGATGATCGTTTGTAATGAAATCTATATTCATCTATATAGGATTGTATTGTATGTTTCTGATCAAATCTATCTCTTGTCTTTCGTATGTATCCCAGGATGAAACGTACGATGACGACAACAACATTTAAAATGAGGAATATATTGAGTTTTACTATATACATATGAGATAACTAAAACATACTGTCAACACAAAAATATTTTAACGAAGTCCTTCTGTTTATATGATTCTCATTGATTTAAGAAAATAGAAACATCGTTATTAAATGGATAGTCATTTTTATACCTTAAATTTAAAAATACTGAGATCCAAGAAAATATTATTTCGGTCTCACTCTTTATTTTTAAATTTTAAGATAATTATAAGCTATGAAAAAAATGTACTGTCTTGAATAATTTTCTTAAATGAAAAATGAATGCTGTTTTTGTGTGAGGTTATGACATTTAATATCTTTTTCGTATTATTGCCTTTCATCCCTACTGTAGTGGGTCGATAAATGAGTACCAAGCTTGCTTGGGGACTTAAACACTGGGGGTCTCGCTTCAGACTGACCACCTGATCGGGACATCTGCTCATGCAACTCAGCGCCCAATGGTTATGTATACTGGGATGGGCACAGAAAGCCCTGGCCTTCATGGCCTGTTGCGCTACTGAGTTTGAGTTTTGTATTATTAACTATCCTTATCTGAAGTTCTGTTTTATATTGCAATAACAAACATCGTATTTATAATTTAGATTATTTTTCCCCGATTAAGTCTCCCTAATAAAATAGTTACGTAAGAATTTACAAAAAAGGAAGCTATTTTCAAAGTATAGATTTTATAGTAGGATATAAACTACTGAGATATTTATAAAAATTTGATGTACCAAAAACACACAACATTATTTTCAATTCAGTATTTCATTGGCGTTCAACTATTTGTTTTTTTAATAATAGGCACCATTTTCAATATTCATTTTAAAAACATGTATATTTTCAACCTACTTAGAATGTTAGAATCATTCAAATTTCTGAAAGAAATAATTGAGATTATGAGCCGCATATAAATTTTTGGAGAGTGCGCATATGTAGTTAAAAATACACACACACACAAATTAAAAAGGAAGTTAAGAAAAAATTATAAACTTAATTTTTACAAAAGTTTTGTTGTATTTTCAATCCTATATGGAATTTTTTTTACCCAATTTAAAATTAAAAGCATTCCTAATTATTCTTATTGTGCCTCTAAAAATTCCAATTACTAAGCGTCATTGATTGTTCACATACCTCAAATTTTTATTCCATTACAATGAAAATCGTTTAACGCGAAATTGAGTGGATTGAAATATTTTTCATGTTAAAGAATATTGAAAAAAACATATTTAACGAAATGGTTTATTATATTATATTTTTAAAAATAGAAACGTATATATCTGCATATATTTAATCAAAATCAATGAAACAAAAACATTCACAAGAGCTTAATGAAATTTAATACAAAATTTTCAAGTTTTTGAAAAATAAAATATTTATTTAATTTTTGGAAAACAATCTGATATTTTTCTTTGCATTGTCTTTTTTAGTACCAAATTGTCCACAGATTGTTCGGTGTCGTCCATCTTGTTATTCATTTCATCAGTGGAATGTGCGTCTAAATAACTGTGCATACTTTTTGTCATGATGTTCCTCTTTTCGGATAGTTTTGTGTGGTGTTTGTAGGGTTGGAGGGTGAATGTAGCTTACATAAAAAAAATTGGTTCGTGTTACGGGCCATTCCAAAGGTATTTCACAGCCAAGTTAGCCTCCTTTCTACGAAGCATGGAAAACCATCTCTCTTTCATTTCACATCCCTTTTAAATCTCGACTGCATGGCTGGTGTTTTCCGTATTTTGTTTATTTCCTGAAGGGAAATCTTTTCGTGTTAAGCGATTTTCGCTTCGTGTTAAAAGAAATAAATACATGAAAATATATAGTAGTTTGTCAGGACCGTTGCATTACTTCGTGTTAACCGATATTTCGTCTTGAGCGTTTTCGTGTTAAACGAATTTCGCTGTATTTTTCAATTCCTACTATTAGCTCACACTCTCTATATATCTATTTATTTATCTTGGAGGAATTTTCAAACGTTAATAAAATACATTTTAAAGCCTCAATTGAGCTGAAATTTATATACACGATTATTTTGGATGGAGTACAAAATTTAGTATATTAATAAAATTCATTATCTGAAAACTAATTATATATTTAAAGAATTACAGATACAGCCACGTTGGCATCGTTTTTGGCGACTTGTGTCAAAACTTGAAAAGGTTTTTTTCTCACGTTTTAAAGCATTCAGTTGAACTGAAATTTTATATACGCGATTGTTTTGAATGGCAAAACGATACTTTAACGATAATTAATAAAAATTAATTACCACTTAATGTTGTGATTCTGTCTTATGTATATACATATTTATATTAATTGTAACTATTTAATAAAAAGTAGCTAAAATAAATTTTTTCTTTGTTGATCTAAGTGGGAATTGACTTCAAAATTTTTTTTTAATATTACTTGTTATTTTTAGTAATAAAAAACTATGGATCCAGAATATATTTGGTAATATAGAAATTTCATATACACACACAAACTTACAGAATCAATCACAATAACTGAAAATAAAAGATGGGAGGCAATAAACAAAAGAACCATCAACAATGATGCTTTAGTATATGAAAAAAAAAAATGTTGCTAAATAAATTAAAAGGAAAAGCTATACCTACAATACAACAAGTCTTTCCCTGAGATTCAGGATGGCCGCGCTATCCTAATGGTTATGGTTAAAGACTCGTGACCGGCTTGTCATGGGTTCGAGCCTTGTGCAGCTGAAAGCACGCCAGTAGAGGGTCTGAGTCAAAAGGTAGAGGTAAAATCCTCCCGTGGCGTGGTGTGGAAGTTCGGAGAGTGGGGTGCCAGCTCAGGTGTCGTCTAAGTCACTTGATTGTGATTCGAAATCACGAAGCCTGTCGCCAGTAGCTTTCGTGTGGCTTTATAGTGCGACATTAACACTAGAAAGACTGAAACTTAGTATATACCTATATTGCCCAAAAGCAGTCAAAATGACTGCATTGTGAAAGAATGATTAATGTGCAAAGAGATTTGTTTAAAATTAATTTTTATATTATTTACAGTCATATAACAAGTTATTAGTAAATATTAACAATAAAAATTTTTTTAATTCACTTGGAAAAAAAAATATATTGTAAAAAATTCTAAGAAATTGTCCATTATATAAGCAATTTTTTTCTAATTGAAATTAAAAAGTAGTCATAATGACTTCCTTTGGGCATTCTAGTGTTATATATATACTCACCCTGAAACTAAATAGAACCTATTGCTGGCAAATGGAGATTTCTTGGGTCAAAAAGAGTTACATGCCTACAAATGATAATTTATCCCCTCTTTTTCTTAAAAAATTCTGCGAATATTTCTCTAAATGCTTATTTCCAATTTAAATTTAAGTAGCTCCTTTGACGTTTAAAAGCAAAGGAGTCTAGGAATTAAAAAGTATTTGAATCAAAATTTTTTTTAATGTACCATGTTTTTATAACGGACTAAAAAGTATATACTTTTTCTTCTTTTTTCCCATTTTCACGCATTGTCGTCCACTTCTGAGCTGTAGTCCAAATTTCAAGTCTCTAGCTCATCGGGAAGTTAGGTTAAAATCAATTACAAAATTCCATCAGTACAGACATAAAGACAGGCGAGTTAATAAAAACATGGTTTAATATTTCCAATGAAGGGAATTAAAAATAAAAAAAGTTGTTTTCCATAAAAAACATTTTTTTTTTATCCAGTAATTGATATCATATTTCTGATAACATACATTTTAAAGCTTATAATAGAATTCCTTTTCAAGGTTTGCTAATACATACAATAGAAATTAAACCCCATTTTTCTATTTTGTTAACAGCAAAAAACACGAACTATCATTAAAGTTTGTTAATATAACATTTCATTTCTACCAAATCATTGATAAAAGTAGTAAATATATATATTTTCAAAATAAAACAGAGAGAGAGAGAGAGAGACAATAGTTATTAAGGAAAATTCCCTCAAGGTATTACTGAAGAATAATAAATGGAAATTTTCTTCTGGGATATAATCATAAATAAATCTGGCAATCAAAATTAAATTCTTGTCAATGATACGCGTTACATAAGAAAAGCTTTCAAGGAGTGTAGAAATGTTAATTTTGTCGTTTCAGGAAGTACACGTGTCTACATCATTAAGCTCTTTCGCAGACTTTCAAATTAAACATTTATTCTGGAATTCTACGAAATGCGTTTTAAGAACTTAAAGGGTTCCTAGGTAGATTTGAAACATACTCAAGGTAGACAGATGAACATCTAAATCGCCACACATGTATATTTGGAGTGACTTTGCATTTAACGAAGTATTTTTCCTGGTCTCAAAATAATTTTTATAAATGTTATGCAGTATTTCATGGCCTTAGGATTTATAATTTACTTTCAGAATATGCAACAGTACATAATTATTCATATTTTGCAATCAGATTTGTACAGCTTAATGATCAGTTTAATAAAAGAAGAATTTTGAACAATTATTACAATTTCATCTGTTTATTGCTTGAAACTTTATAAATTACTAGCCGTTACCCGCATGTTTCACTAGGCGTTTCATGACGTTGTTACACTTCGCATTATTATTATTATTATTATTTTGGTCATTGTTATCGAAGTCTTGTGATGACTCTATCCGCGTCTTTCCATTAATAAAGTGCTTTTGGAAAATATATTTCAAATATATTTTATTCACAACCAACCCTCTGAAGAAGAAACCGGGATTAAGTCTGCTATATAAACACACTATAACAACAACAAAAAAAACCGACTCACCAAGAACGAGCTGTCCGATAGAGACAAAAATTGGTAGGTAGAAAGATTATGTACAGAATAGAAAATGATTAAAATTTCAGAAAAATTGAATGATTTATTTCAGAGTTACATAGTTACAAAGTAATGATCTCAATAAGATGTTGACCTACCTCTAGTCTAGATGCAAGCTGCCACACGATGTGGCACAGAGTGATAAAGCCCTCTGATGGTCTCCTGCGGTCTATCTTGCCAAATTTGCTCCAATATTCGGGTCAAGTCATCATGCTGGTAGATGCAATCGTCTTCCCATCATATTCCAGACAAGCTCGATTAGAGAGAGATCTGGCGCAACACGCGCCATGTGTAGTCTGGCATTATTTTGCTGAAAAATAAGGCCAGGGTACTGCAAAAGCAACGGTAGCAAAACAGTTCTCAGAATGTCGTCGACGTACCGCTGTGCTGTAAGTATGCCTCTAATGACGACCAAAGGGGCCCGACTGTCAAAAGAAATGGCACCCCAGACCATAACTTCTGGTTGAGGGCCTGTGTGGCGTGCAATAGTGAATGCAGGATCGTCACGCTGCCCTGGGCGTCTCCAGACACGTCTTAGATGATCGTCAAGACACAGTTGGAAGCGGGATTCATCGCTTAACACTATACGTCCCCAGTCAGTATGATTCTAACCTGATCGAGCCAAGCACCATTGTAATCTGGCTCGACAATGTGCAGGCGTGAGCGGCAGGTGGCATAGGTGTCGGTACGAGCGTAAATTTTGCACTATCAGCAATCTGTGAATGGTCATGATGAACACTCGTGTGCGAGTCGCACGTCTGGTAGTTGAAAATGATGAATCAGGCGCTGTGACAGCTGATCTGAAAATCAATCTGTCCTCCCGATCTGCTGTGGCCCTAGGTCGACCGCTACCATCATGAGGCTGAAATCTGCCACTGTCCACCCATTCTTGCCAGCATCTTCTAATGGCCTAATCGCTTCGACCCATATGACGAGCGATTTTCCGATTTGCCCAACCTGTCAAACTCTGACAGTTGCTCGTAATGAGCTTGAATCCTGCGGTGAGACATTTATTAGTCGTTGAAAGGTATCCTTAATCACAATGCAACAGAAATTTTGACCTTCAAATTGAGAATCGTTTCATATAGACTTCTATACTGAGTTTGTCGCAGTTCCGATGCGCTGTAGCTCCCGCTATTCATTCATTGGATACCAAATTTTAATCATTTGTATGTTCGGTACAAATGTCTTTGCATACGAAAAATTTCATTACAATCGGACAACTCCTTCTTGGTGCGTCGTTTTTTTTTTTTTTTGTTATAGAGTGTAGTATAGGCTTTTAAGCTAAGAGGGAGAAAATGAAGAGATGAGATAGATTGTGCTACTGGTTAGGTATTATTCAATTTTATAGTGTATTTTAGATATTTGATAAGTGAAAGAATTAAAGTAAAACGATTGGTCACTAGAGTTTAATTAGTGCTCAGATAATTAGAAAAGTAGATTTGATCCTGAAATAAGTGAGTCGATACTTAAAGTCTTCTCATACTTTGAGTATCTCGTTATTTATCCACATATTGCTTAGATTGGGTGCATCTCTTATTTAAAATTACTTGAATTGTGTGATCAATAAATAGATTGTTTTTGGATATGGCTAGACTTTCTTCCCTTCCTCCCACATCCCTAGGCTCGGACCAGAGGTCCTCACAGTCTTAGCATTAAGCTTTCGATTGTATTCAAAAATATTCTTACAGCCTTGCCTCGACAGGACTTAAAATTCTAAAACAGAAATATATTTTTCAGTCACACTCTTGTAGCCCCCACCAGAGTCTATTTCCCCAAACCCCATTTTTAGGGGTTCTCTACTCAATAAAAGTAACATGCTTGCAAAAGTACATCTGTAGGTCCAATTGCTCAAAAGTGGGATTTTTTTTTTTATCTGCAAGTCCCCTTAACCTCCCACAACCCGACATGGGAATCAATTTCCACAAAATCCGTTCTTATCGGTTATCTGCACAGCAAAAAATACGTTTGCGATTTTCAAGTATGAGGATGTGATAATTCAAAAACTGAATTTTTTCTACAACGACCCCGCAAATCTTGTGAAATAATTTCCTCGAAATTCGCTCTTAGAGGATCTTTAGTAAACATAAGAAATAAGTTTGCCATATTTAAAGTCTGTAAATCTTATTGTTCAAAACACATATTTTAGTCAATAACGCTCCTGTAACCTCCTAAGAGGTAGATTTCCTCAAATCCCGTTCTTAGCGAATGTCTACTCAACAAAAGAAGCATGTTTTCCAAAATTCAATCTGTAGTGCGATGGCTCGAAAACAGGGATTTTTCATTACGCCTCCGAAACCCTTCTTCGAGATTGATTTTCGCTATACCCTTTCTTAACGGATATCCACTCGACTAAAGGAACATGCCTACCAAATTTCAATCCTGTGGGCTTAATAGTTCCGAATATCTCGTGATGAGTTAGTGAGCAATATATGTAAATAACTTGAATTTTGTGTGTGTGTAACATTTGAAAGATACCAGATTATAATTAACTAAAATGTTCTCTCTTGCTTAATAGATAGGCTAAATGGATAATGAGGTTTCACAAAAATATTCCACAATTAACCTGGTTGAACTTTTTTAATTACTCACACACACCTGAATGTATAAAATTTTTGAAGATATACTTCTTTTGGGGCGTAGAGAAATAGGATGATGGTGTCAGTCCACGTGTCGTCCACGTCACTTGACCATGGTTCAAAATTACGTGGTCCGTCGCCAAAAGCCCTCGTGTAGCTGAACAGTGCGACGTTAATACTCACTCACTCACTCCGTAGGAACGGATACGAAAATGCTTAGAAATACCCAGAATGGGACAAATCATTCGCGCCTTCGAATTTCTCAAAGAAATATTTCTCTCTACTTCCCTGAAGAAGGGGACACCTTGGTTTGAACCGGGGACCTCTCGATCTGCAGTCGAATGCTCTACCACTGAGCTATACACCCCGTGTCAGAGAGCATTTGCTTTGCGTTCCGTATGAACGGATACAAAAATGCTTTGTCTAGAATATGCCTTCGACTCCCTCCCCACATTATTGGTCCTATTGTCTTGTGCGGGGGTGTTTAAATTTATTTAAATCGTGATTATCTCAAGTTTGGCTGGTCCGATTGACTGAAGATTAGTATCGTACAACTCTGCTCGTAACCACCTTTCGTCCTTGGCCCAGCTTGCCCTGCTAAAGATTTTTAGAAAGATTTTAATCTTGTTACGCCAAAGAAGTATAACTTCTTACGTGCGTACATAAGTACACACACACAAACTTTTTTTTACTAGTTTATACGAAAAAAAAATCTTGAGTACAATTCTTACTTATATTTTGCACTTCCATTAACCTTGGAATCTGTAACTAAATTGTAAACATTAGGCTTCGTCCATTGACGTTTCACCTTCGGCAGTTCTGAAGTAGTCATAAATCGTAGTTTTTCTCTTTCTTACTCTTAGGTGATATTAGCACGCGTCTGCGAAGTTTGTAACATTTAAGCCTTTGAAAGAACCCCGATTAAATTTACGGTTCTCCTTTGCCTTCAGGTAATAATTCTTTACAAACTTTACTGCGGGAGTACGTTAACTGCGGTTTTAAATACCTGCAATAAAAAACTCGTTTCTCCTACTCTTCTAGGTTTTTGCTGTATTTTGAGTTCAACTAGTAGTGATAAATAATACAGGAATAAGTAACAAATTTGACATAGAAGGTGCGGTGCTAATGAAAAAGGATGCCGTTTGCAGCTGTAGGTAAATGCTAATACCCTTATTTCATTTTATGCCCACATTAATACAGTGAAGTGAAATAAATTTTTCCCTGAGTTCTCGTAACAACGACGTATAATTTTCGAATATAACCGCAGTATTTTTTGAGAATAACACAGGAATGATACTTTTTTCAAGGTTTTTAACTCCCCTTTTTTAGCACGCTTCTATTAGCTTCACCTGTATGTAATGGAATCTTTGAACTCGATTTTTACCCATTTTAAAAGGTCAGATTAATTCGAAATTTTGCACACTTGTCAAGGACCGATGACAATGCAATAATTTAATAATTTTGCTCCATTGTCCTGATCAGGATCATCAGGATTAACGATTTCCCATTTCCATATTTGGCGACTCATTCCAGATTCCATTTCCACAGATTTGGCGTTTAAAAGATTAAGTTACAACTCTAAAGCGAAAACGCTCATGGGGTTAATACAAATGCACCAAACAAAAAAGATTAATTTATCAATGAATAAATGATAGTTTAAAAAACTAAAAAAAAAACAAAACTATTTACTGTGCATCGAACTAAAAAATGAAAAATAAATCATAGTTTTGAAAAACTAAAAAACACGCTTTTATAGTTAATCGAACTAAATAGTAAAAAATAATTTTTAATATAAGAATGAAATGATTACGAGAAAATCAATGTCATTATGGTAAAAGCGTCAAATGCTCGATATCAATTGTTATAATTTCTTACTAGTTCTATTCTGAAATGCATAGTTAGTGTAAAAATGTACTACCCACGCGCTTTTATCACAATGACATTAACTGTCTCGTTAAGCATTATATTCTTATATTACCGATTATTTTTTATTTTTTAGTTCGATTAAGCGTGTTTTTTAGTTTCTTAAAACTATAATTTATTTCACATTTCACGTATTAAGTTTCCCTTCCTTCGTTTCAAGATATATAATTTAAAACAGGGATGGCAAACTCATTTCCAGTAATGGGGTGGTTTCTAACAAATTAGTCATACAAACATCTCTATATTTAGAGATAATGCTAATTTTTCTTTTCTCTTTTTAAAATTTATCTTTGTTGCAGAAGTAATGTTTTTGAGATTTGTAATGACGTTCTCATGTTGCTCATTATTATGTTTTATGTTACACATTTTAGTGACTTATAGAGTTATTACATATTATGCAGATTATATTTTATTTTTCTTTGTCATACTTCAAACGAAAATAAAATAATCTGATGTATAAAAAAATACTGTTTTGTGTATACTTCAAATCCTACTTTTGCTGGAAATATGACGTACGTTAGCAATTTTTCTTTTATGGTCTTACTATCACCTGGTTTCGATGAAAATGTGCTGAATGCAAGAATTTTTAACAGACCAGTGTAATGTTTTCCCGTCACACAGCTGAAAAGTCGGCTTCCTTTTGTGGATAGGATAACCGCGTTCCTATGCACACGTGCACCCTTAAAATATTGCGAGGTCTTGTCTTTGATCATCACCCCGGCAGCGTTTGACACCGTGAGAGCCCCCAACTCCACCCACGAGCCGGATGTAACTCGAGGATAAAGATGCCGACCGCTACCATCCTAAGACCCTAGAGAAGGCAGAAAAAAAGTCCGTTGGAAACCTTCGAACAGGACAGATGTAATCTCCTCCCTCAGAAGCAACAGAATTTGGACTATAATGAGCTAACCAGCCTTTTAATAATTTTAATGTATATACTGTAATTAATTGCTGTGACGTAAATAAGCTAATTACTTAAATTATTAAATATCACGCTACCATTATTTTTCTCAAACGTCACACCAGTGATAGGTAACATAAAATGCTAAAGTACTTTTTTTTCAATAAGAATCAATATTTTTCTTAAATATTAACTTACCAGACACGGAATAACTGCAAAAATTAATACGTTTGATGAAAATTACTTTGTTTTTTCTTGAAGAACGTTGAATGTTTTGTACACCAAGCAAGACTGTAGTATGGAAGTTATTATTTTTTTTCCCTGCTGCTAAAATATTAGTTGCTATTTTCAGAAGTAATGTTGCAACAATTAAACACGATTAGTTATAATTCATTTGGGAATGTGACTTTTTGTCAGTAATATATTAAATAATATATATAAGAACTTTTATAAATTAAGCTATAATATTTTTAGTAAAATCTTTTTTAACCCTTTATCTACCGACGGTATTTATAAGTACCACTCACTTTAAAATTACATAGAATAACCAATTTTATGAATACTCTGACAAAACTCAGCAGGAATATTCTTTTAAATTCACTCTTCTAAGATATATGGCTGCTCGGGTTCTATGATTATTTTAGTGGTGAAAGCGAACAGTTTTATAGCAGAAATTGCGTTGTCAGCTGACGGCGATTTCAGCGGATTGCGAAGATTGTTATTTTTGTCCCGAAAAAAAGTAGTTAATGTCAAAAGGTATGTGTATTATTTTTTGTATGTTAATGAAGACCTTAGAAAACGATTTAACAATTTACTTTAAGCGAATAGTGAAAAAATTAATTTTACAGTTCAGTATCTTTAATTAATTAATTAGCTCTAACGGATTAAATTTTCCAAAGTTGAGTATTTTTTTTATGTATATCTCTAAATTTTCAATGTAGTGATTCAAAAAAAATATTGCATGAAAATACAGCAGTAAATCATAATGCAATAGATAAAGGGTTAGATGCTGCTTCTTTGACTGGTACGCAAAGAGGTTGGAGAGTTCCTCCTTTTCTATTTCAAGATTTTATTCTGATAAAAATAACTCATTCAAACAACACTAACTGGTAGTTATAAAATAACCTTTCCCAGTTGAGTGAGTGAATATTAATGTCGCTTTATTCAGCTACACGAGGGCTTTTAGCGACGGACCACGTAATTTTGAACCATGGTCAAGTGACGTGGATGACACCTGAGATGGCACCCCCCTTCTCCTAACTACCACACCACACCAACGGGAGGACGTTTCAGCTCTCGACAGATTTAACGTGCATCCTGCCCCTACAAGCGGGTCTTTGGTGGTACTAGGTTCGAACTCGCGACAAGGCCAGCCACGATCCGATACCGTGACCATTCGGTTACCGCGGCCTAAGAATTATTGAGAGACGCAACGTTAATTTAATAGGATTAATGCAATACCTAAATTTTGGGAGAAAATACGAAGCAGCTGCAGGAACTGTCGATATTTCGTGATTGCCTGGTAAAAATTGTTTCGTTAGACAAGCCCAAATGATAGGGACAAGGCTTTTCTGCAAAGAAGACGAATCAATATCCAACTCTTCGCACTCAGAAGAAGAGAGCATGGAGATTTTGAAAGAAATACATCTGACGTTGGACGAAATATTAGAAAAAGCAATTTACTCTAACAGTTTTATATTGTTCAACCAAAAAAAAAAGTACTAGTTTCGACAAAATCATGAAACAAGAGATGCATTTATTTGTTCGACTCGACTGAAAATCCATCACCAAACATTATAAAACCGTGTGAGGCTTTAAAAAAAACAATTTCTCCAACGTCAGTTGAAGCCGAGACAGCATGTTCTGCTGTCGGATTGTTCGTCACAAAGCTTAGAACTAGGCTGAGTGATAAAAGTATAAATTGTCTGAAATCCTATTTTAAAAAAGAATAATCAATTTATTATATATTTTTTGTATTTTTTGGCTCATTACATAAATAAGTACTAATTTTGGAATTTATATGCATCCTTATTTTACATAATTATTATTGATTTTATTTAAAAATAACTTGTTTTTAAATTTTTGGTGTATTCCCGGGAATGGAAAAACCCAGGAAATCGGTTCAGAAACCCTAGTGTAGACGACATATGTATAAGTACATTCATTGGAATCGCACGATGATGCTTAAGGCCGTATCACACGTACACGTTTCAAGCAATTTTTCGTTCAATTCGTGCGATTTTTACTCAGTTGCCATAGCAACCGCTTTAGAACAATTTTTTGCTAGCGAGCTCAAAATTGTTCCAAATAAAATTGCTTGAAATTCCAGCCAATGGGGTTCTTCGGCGCCCTACGTCATAAACAAGATGGCGGCTCCGGTTTGTCTAACACTTCAGATATGCCGTATAATATTTTAATGGTGTATAATATTTTAACGGCGTATAATATTTTAAATAGAATGGTGCTCTATTTTTAGTTCACACCCATCAACAATTGCGCAAGCGAAATGTAAGAAATAATTTTGGATGTTCATTTTCCGAAGCAGAAAAATCGGCGAGTAATTTTTCAATGTGGAGATAGAGCGCGGCTGACGTCAGAGCGTGTCGTTTTGTTTACGGCAACCCTTCCCCCTCAGATTCGGCCAAAAATTGGTCGAAAAAATTGCATGAAAAATATACGTGTGATACGGCCTTTAATACTTTCACTGCCACTGTACGTGAAAAAAGCGACCACTGCGATGCCAACCGTAGAAATGAATTTTTCCTCACATGCCGACTGAAGGTGAGAATAAATGTTGATGATTAGCTCTTACCGCGACAGCACAAAATTGGCTATTAAAACATCCTCCCACACCCCGCGCTTCCACGGGTTTGGTTTCTCGTATTGATGTCATGTCCCGCGATGGCGCAAGTCTCGGCAGAAAACAATTTTAGTACATACATTGGTATCAGATTCATCGGTTGTCGCATGTTCCCTGCATTGAATACGTTCACGTTACACAGTCTAGCAGTCGCTTATAGTTGTTCAAGTATTCAACTTGACAATTTTGTATTACTTGTCTTTTTAGTAAAAATAGTTATCGTTATATTTTAAAAGATGGGTACAATGTCGAAAACAAGCGTTGAGAAAAGAAAACATACTATTTTAATACGGAGGGCCACAACTATGCCACTGGGTGAACCGTAACATCTTAAAAATAGCAGAAGTAGCCCGTATCATGGAAAAGTCCGCTTACTCCTGCATTACATGATGTTAACATGCATCATTCATCAATGTTTATATAATTGCATGTTTGAGATTTCACGATTAGTTTTACAATCAGATGCGATTCAAGCGTCAAATATTTTTATTCATGCTAATAAATAATTTTACTCTGCATGTAATCGTCCCCACTAAATCTTTCAAGCATTATCAGACATAATCTTAAGTAACTCTTAATTAAAACTTATTATTCTATTAAAGTGAACTCTCGTGGAAATTAAAAGCCGTATGAGTTGTTTCGTCTTGTGTGACCTTCCAGCAGACTTAGAGTTCATCCTTGCCATTAAAAGCAGAATCTTTTTATACTTCAAGACAAATGTGGCGGGGTTAAAGTGCTATTTGTGCTAAACATAAAACTTAGGCAATAAACTTTCTCATTTTCCTTGCTAGTAATTTTTCATTTTTTCGCTTGCCTTGTTTTTTGAACAGAATGTTAGATAATGTAATTAATTTTGAAACCTCTTCACAGATATTATTCTATTTAAAATGTTATTCATAAGATATACAATGAAATGAGGACAGATAAAATTTACATATAAATAAATTCAAAAGGTATACTTGTTTTATACTATCAAACAAACCTTTTTTTTCCTGCTAATTGTTTTCATTTTGTGTAAATTTAATTCATACATTACATCATTACAAACTCGAGGTTAAGTTTCTAATACACGAAGAATCATTACAAAGGATTACTTCTTTTCTTTGAGAAATAAATTACACAAATGTGTTAAAGATTTTATGCCTTTGACTGTAGAGAGTATATATTTTACATATTAATACATTTTAATTATATTGAAAAATATTAACAAAATAAGAAACAAGCTATAAAATGAGTTAATTTTCCACACGCATTATACAAAAGAAATCTAAACTGATTATTCTAAAGCTATTGCTTTTTTTGTTTGAATTAAGATTGAGTTTTAAAATTTTTAAGAAATATGCCTAATTCTTCAAAAAAATACATTAAAAAAAAACTTGATTTCATTACATAAATTTCAAAACATCACTAAGAATGATTGTTGTGTTGGAATGAATATTTCGATGAGTTTTTCTTGATTTGTTTTGGTATGAAATTCTCTCTCTTCGTTCTGATGATAAATGACATTTTAAGCGTATTTAATGCAGAACCTCACCACCAATTATACCCAAGTTTTATTCCATAAAGTTCATTAATATAATTTCATATGGACTTTAGTTAAAGTAAATCAGAAGGGTAATGAATAATTCCAAAAGCGTCATTTGTACTTATATAACACATAATGACTTTTCAATGTTTATTCACAAAAGCCTATGATTAAACGAGCTTGGATAGGAAGTTTGTAGACTGACATGTCCTACTTTTTTAATGGCTTTAGTCCTGCTTTCCAAGGTTAATTTTTTTAACCTTTTTAGATGCATCACTACCGCAAAGAAGCTAGTTATTTATTTATTTATTCATTTGTTTATTATTATTGTAGAAAGTGTAGCTGTAGAGGTTTCTTTTATCTCTAGGTTCTAAAAATATGTTATTCATGTATCTTTATTTTCATTATAATGTTGTTATAATGAGCACTAATACTATTTATCAAAATTTTTGGCTGGGACTTAATTGAAGTTTTTTTTCAGATTTCCTTAAAAATTCATTAATCTTCCAAGTCAAAGTAGCGTTTATAGGCTCATTCGTTTCTAATGAACTTGTTTTCGTGGGTTATGAAACAACATTTCTGCACCATCATTAATCAAAGTTAATAGAAAAATTTGTGGTTTTGGCAGGCAGTAATAATAACGATAACCTCACTTTGTGGATTGGTAAGCTCAAAAGATATTATCAAACGTTTATGCTATTTTAGGTAGGCATTATAATGCAAGATGATGGTGACGTTACGGTTTGATTAATCCTTATTTGTTTTTTATCAATTTGCTTTGGCATATCCCATACATCAAGTTTTTACTTGATTTCTTCATTAGTTTCAGACAGTTTTTTTCATCGCTGTAAGAATTTTTGGAGTAATTTCTTTCCGAAGTGGATATCGTAATGAAAGAAACCACTTTTTTATGTATATTTGAAGGAAGAAAACTTTGGATGCCGAAAATCTATTCAAAATGAAGTGTTTTAAGAGTTTTCAAAGAAGATATTATTGTCTCAAGACGATAAATAGCATTCAGAAATGCCAAACTCGCCAGTAAGAAATATACCAATAAACATTAAAAAAGTTAAAGACAATTAAAAAGACTTTCTTCCCCTTCTTTATAGCTTTTATAACTTCCTCAACCGGAAGCTTGAAAATCACATGATTCCCACAGTGGCGTAACGGAGAATATTAGACCCCCCACCCTGCAAAGTCACGTTTTGGGACCCAAACCCAAATATGTACTTGGCGTCAGTAAGGGTTTGGGTTCAATAGAATTCCTGCCACCCTCGCAGTGCGGGGATGTAAGTTACGCCGCTGGATTTCCGTTAATGAATACCGTGATTGGACAGAATAAGCGAGTGATGAAGCATTGCATCACCTTATTTTGAAATGTGCCGATGTAACAGTTTTTTTTTAAAGAATGAAATTGTGGTTAAAAAGATGTTTCCCTTCAGGCGGGTAAGATAAAAAGAAATTAATTATCAAGCGATGTCTTTTAGAACTCAAGGTCATCACGTGAGTTAAATAAAATATACACTTAAATAGAAAGATAATATAATTATATATATAATTAGTGTTCTAAATGAAAAGTAAACTACATTTTGAAAAAAAAACTCTTTAAATATACTCGTACATATTTAAAGTTAAATTTAATATATATTTTTGGATGACTTATATTTACTTAAATGAAGAGTTTTTAAGCCATTTTTGCTTAAGGTATCCGACTACGTTCGGAACATTATTTTAAAAAAGCGCACAAATGGATAATTTTCATGATATTTAGTGTCACTTAGATTAGAATACATGTATAAAATTGTTTTAGGAACACATTTTGTCAAAAAAAAATTATTTAAATACAATATTTCGGCAAAACAAATTACCTTAGAATAACCTTTTTCAAAATGTTCTCCTTTTATAAAAATGCTTCTAAAATAGTAATATATATTTGCTTATATAAAGACTTCTCCAGAGTGTCTGAACTATTTTTTTTTTTGAAAAATTCACATTATTTTCAGAGTTACAAACCATTGAAATAATTATCGGCGTTTTTTTTCTTAAAATTTCTCCCCTCTGTTGTCGTAAAACATGGATAAAACCACTTCTAGGTTATATATTTCAAAAATTCTAGTTGAGCCTCTGTACAGAGGTTTGAGCTATATACAGGCAAAATATTATTATAATAGAAGCATTTTTCACAAAAGGAGAATATTTTGAAAATGGGTCATTCTATATTCATTTTTTGTCAAAATATTGTACTTAAATAATTTTTTATTGTAATAGTATTTTAAAAACAATTTTATATACGTTTTCTAATCTAAGTGACACTAAATATCATAAATGTTATACATTTATACGCTTTTGCAAAATCACGGTTCCGAACGTAGTCGGATACCTTAAGGATCAGTCGTAATTTTAAGTATATGGATCCCCACAAACAAGTAAGTAATATCTTTTCTGTTCGTGCAATTATTTACTACTAAATATATAGAGGCTGAATATCGAAAAATAAACTGAAAAATTAAAAATCTCTTTCTTTATAAAAAAGTTTTTCGTGATGATGTAATAAATTTATTTATTTCACCCGAGAACATTAATAAAAAGGCAGTAAGTCCTGTTCAACAAATTGGCCATAAAGCGCAATTTTCTCTCTCTCAGTTCAATCATCTACTTCAAACTCAAAGATTATCACAAGATTGCATCATAAATGCAAATCTAAAAATTGAAGGAGAGCGTTGGTATTATTTACGATCAAGTTCAACTGAATATACCGGGTGGTTATAATTAAAGTTACACTATTCAAAGGCCTGCAGAACCTGTTTTGCTTACTGGATTTTGATGAAACTTGGAATATATGCTATATGGACCACGGGGAAAAGATTTTTACAATAAAAAAAGTACAAATTTTGATCACCAGGTGGCTTTTATCGAATATTCCTTATGGAAACCCGCAAAATCTCTATATAAACTTTCGGTCATAGCCAGAGAATCATTCAGCGCGCGTTTGTCATCGTTAATCATTCCTGCTTTACGGGAACGGCAATATTTGCAAACCACTATCTTTATGCAAGATGAGGCAACTCCTCACATTGGGCTCCAAGTCAAAAAGCACTGCTTACTGCTAACTTTGGCCGTAATCGAGATTATCCAGATGTTTTCCAGATACATGACCTTCTCGCTCACCCGACTTAAATCCCTGTGATTTCTGGTTGTGGGGATTTCTAAAACCATGTTTGTAGAGGAGGATTTGGACTTTACCTGATTTGAAAGCTAGCATTATGCGCCATGTGGCTGATGCTAATCTGATACAATATCTAAGAATTTGAAATTTTGTTGTTGATGACCGAGTTGCAAATAGGTTAGTGATTAAAATTATGTTCTATCTAAAAGCTTTATAGAGAAAATAAAGAGATATTTTTCTAGGTATAAAATCTGGACCTACTAATCGTCATTAAACAGTTGTGTTAAAAGAGATGTTTGTTCAACAATTTCAACTGAGAAACATTGAAACTAGAGCAAATATTTAGGAATCATAACATTTTGTATTTCACACAAAATTCTCTCTCATAAAATTAAGTTTTTTTCCATGCAGTGGAAAATAGTTTAGAATATTCTAAAAATTTTAATGAACACTAATATTAGCCTATTTTTGCATTGCTGTGCGATTACTATTTAAGAATTATGTTGTGTATGTATGTATGTAATAATTCACTTTAATTTCTATAAACAACTTTTTAATTTGTAATTGTCCTGACCTTCAGGACTCGCGCGTAAATAATTAACTAGCTTTCCAGCATAACGGGATAATCATAACTGTGTCTTCTTTAAAATTAACAGCTCTGCGTTTTTAAAGTAAGCTTACGTAATTTGCTATCGTACGATGTCTTTCCACCAATAGCAAGCTCCATCCACGGAAGTCATGAATTCGAAACTTCCTGTTGCCGCTTCTCTCTTTTGTCTTCTTCGCAATGTAGTATGCGCGTATGTCTTATTTGTGCTTTGTGTCTTCCATCTTTGTGTGAGTTATTCAAATGTCTAAGTGTTAAATAAAGTGGATTATCTATCAACAAGATTGTCTCATCAATACAAGCCATATTACACCAACCTTCTAAAATATGATTCAGATAAAGAAATTCCTTACACTCGCCATGATCTCACATGTATGGATTTTTTTATTGGATTATAAATCTTATTATAAACAATTAGACAAGAACTCTTTTATGCTTTTATTTTGTAAACGTAGTCCTTTTTTATATATAAATGGAAGAAAATATTTAAATAGATCGCCGCACTTTGAAGCAAAACGAGGAGCATTGGCAACGGACTTCGAAATTTCAAGCCACGGTCAAATGACGAAAACGACACCTGAGATAGAACCCCGCTCTCCACATTTCATCACCACGCCAACGAGAAAACCCTAGGCTTCGACGGATTTAATATGAATAAAAGTGTTTACAAGACAGGTCTTTGGAGGTATCTCAGAGCTCTAACCCACGACTCTGTGGGAACAATGGCTCTCACGAGTTCGAGCGCATGACCGGTCGATATGACTGAAATAGGTGACTGATTCTTCAAGAAAATAAACCATGAATATATTAGTTTCTGAAGTATAGTTTTCGAAATGCTGAAACATCAATTGTGATTTGCGTGACAGTTAAAGCTACAAGGCAATTTGTTTTGTGACAGACCAAACTCACAAATTATATATTTCTATATTTCCTAAATTTTCTAATTTATTTAACTGGAACATTTCGCATCTTTCGGAACACTTCCAACTTTTCAAATTAATTATCATGATATGTGTGAAAGTTTTTTAGATTATTATATTTAATAAATGAATAACAGCTATATAAAATGGCAAAAGAAGATTTCCTCATTTTCCTGTTATTTAAAGCCTACCAATGCCCTTGAGAGCTTGTTAAAGACATTTTCAATGAATATTTAATTACTTTTCTTGCTTATTCACACTATTAATCATTTATTTTTCGATTTTAAATGGAATCATTTATATAAGTTAACTGACTGTTTAAAATAATTTATCAATATGTGAGGAGGAAGTCTTATGAGAGAACTTTTACAAAATAATTTATTCGCAGAAAAGTTTGTTAGTAAAACTGACATAATATATGAGTTTATTCAGTAGAGGTGTAAAAAGATATATAAAGAAGATAACAAAACAGAACTCTTTCAAATGTCAATATTAGTTTATCTCACTGTAAAATGTCCATATTTACCTTCAGGTGTCTAAGCCCATTTAGAAGTGAGTCTTTGAAATTAAAGTCTACAAAAGAAAAGAAATCACATAGAAAAGTCAATGACACATCCATAAGATCATGGTTCATAGGAAAACATTTAGTAAACTCCTCTGACCTTATGTATATAGGACAGTTTGAAAAGTCATGTGGTTGTCTTCAGGTTTTCTCGATTGTATGAGAGAAAATACGATTACTAAATATAGTTAATACTATTATACACTATGCCTGCTATTTTTGGGTAATTTATCCTGGAAATGATCGATTTAAAGTTTTTCTACTATTTGTTTTCGTTGAATTATAAAAAAGATATTAATCTGATTGGGCAAATCACATCGCCCAAAACCCAATGCAAATTCCTGAGAAATCTGGAGAAATTCTATCAGACCGTAGTATAATTGTATCAGAAAACGAGAACGTTTATATCGTACTAGCTGGTATACCCGTTCTTCGCACGGGTGAATTAAAAAATTAAACAATACAAATTGAAGGATAAAGAATTTTTTTATGAGTTAATTTTTCGTGAATTGCAAATTAAACAAACAAACAAACAAACAAAAAACAACAAAAACGCTTTTTGCATATCTTAGTTGAACAAAAACCCTTATTTGTTAAATTTTAAGTCTGTAAATCTATAGCTGATAACAAAGATTTTTTTTTATCTATAACGCCCATAACTCTCTTGTGGTTCGATTTTTGAAAACACCTTCCTGAGATGATCTCTGCTCAGCAAAAGTAACACATTGTTACATATTTTGTGTAATGAACGCTTAAAATAGGGCAAATAATTTATATCTGGGTGTGTAATACGTTAATATTACTTTCTGTTGTATTTATTTAAAGTTAAATTTTTAATATTCGCAAGCAACGCCGTTCCTTACATTATAATGGCGATTCAATAGAAACATAGCGAAATGTTGGCGAAAGTGCCAAGTTAACATCATTTTTGGCGACCCTGTTGGCAACTTAGCGATTGATTGAATGGTACAGAAGTTGATATGCTGTAGCGCACCTAGTGGGGAGCTGCAACAAAGTGGATAGCACAAAAACCTTCTTCACAAAAAAAATACATATTCATGTCAGTTTTCAGAGTCATCGGTTGAACGGTGTAGGAGTGATGTAATTTCATTTTTACAAACATCCATTTTTATATATATTGAATATTTCTAGCTTTCCTGAACACTTTCGTATGCCTTACATATAAGATTTCCTCATTATGTTTCTAATTATAATTTTTGTAGAGGGTTCTCACGCGTATTTCCCTTAACTAACCTTTAAGGTTAATTTATGGAGTTATTTGATATGAGAATCTCAGCTTCAGAAAGGGAAGCGTGAAGCATGCAAATAAGTATTGCTAAATAAATAGAAGCTCAGTGAATAGGAGAGTAAAGGGTAACAAGATGACAAACGGATATTAAGAAATCAATATGTGGTGGTCAAAAACTTGAAAAGAGTATAATCAGAGTTGTGTGAGAAGTCTTTATGGAAAATAGCTCAAAATAGGATTTCTCAGCGAACCCATTTGAAGAGATCTAGAAAAGGGATCCGAGTATTGCGATTAGAAGATTTCAGTTAGAGATTGTGAACACACACTGTGGCGTAACGTACATCCCTGCATTCTAGGGTGCCCAAAGTCTGACTGACGCCAAGTGAACGTGAAATACGTTTAATGCGAAAACGCTTAAGACGAAATATCGGCTAACGCGAAACAATAAAACGGTCCCGACAAACTTATAATATGTATTCCCATCAGTAGCGCACACAGGAATTTTTCAAAGGGGGGAAGGTCTGAGGTTGAAAGTTCACCGTTCTTGTATCATGCTATTTTTGATTTTGTCGATTTTCAGGAACCAAACACAGTAAAAAACTAATTACTGAATAAATAATTAGCATTAATTAATAAAATTAATCATTAAAAACAAATATTTCATTAAATTTTACGTATTATGTACTTAGAATTATAACCAATCGGAAAAAAATCAAGGGTTTTGGGGGTTCGGACCCCCTGTGTCCCACTGATTCCCATGCATTTTTTTTAACACGGGGGATATGGAAACTGAGCAGACACTAAATGAAATGTTTGAGAAAGTTTCTGTATTATTGGACTGTTCTATTGTATCATCGGAAGAATTCGTTGCAGTAGATGATGATAATGTGTGTGCAGCCACAATTATGACAGACAAAGACATTTTGGAGTTTGTTCAAAACTCAAAAAATATTATGGACGCAGATTCTGAAGATGAAAATAAAATGAATAATGCAGCTTCTGTTCCCACGTCATTTGAAATGAGGAACATCATGAAAAGTATGTGCATTTATTTAGACGCACATTCCAACGATGAAATGAATGACAAAATGGACGACATTGAGCAATTTGTTGACAATTTGATACTAAAAAAGACAATGCATTGAAAAATATCAGATTATTTTTTCAAAACTCAATAAATGTTTTGTTTTTCAAAAAACTCTTGAAAATTTTGTATTAAATTTCTTTAAGTTCTTGTGAATGTTGTTTTTTTTATTGATTTTTGTTGAATACATGCATATATACATGTGGGATGGTGTCTAAGGGTAATAGGTGGAATTTTGGACGAAAGAAAACATAGTAGCCAAGTTTAACAAACAATTAATTTATTAAGATGAGGAAAATTCAGAATCAGGCTATTTACAGCTTTTAATTATTTACAAAAAGAGAAATAAAAACAGTTTGAATAGAGAGCAAGGTTCACCTGTGAGATGGGGACGCCAAACATCGCTAAGCCTAAAGAAGGGGTCAGCTTTGTTTACCGAAATAAAGCCTCTAAGAGGGCGTCGACCTTAAGCGTTCATAATCGGTGTAGAAGTGAACGGTGACCTCACGCTCAGGGACCATATTCGACTTCATCACGCCCTAACTTTTTCATCTCGCCCGAACATTGAAATCCCTCTCGATTCGATTTGGTTTGTTTGGCATCGCCATCCTTACAATCTTTCTCTCTCTCGAAATGTATTGAAAATTTAAAACATTTTGATGCTATTTCCTACATACATATCTATGTAAAAAAAATGTACTCTAATAAATTACATTTTGTTGAATATATATTTTTTACCAGATCCTACAATACGAAAGAATATTTCAATCCCCTCAGTTTCGTGTTAAGTGGTTTTCACTGTACGTATTTAAGGCTGTCTTCGGTAAAAGTACGAGAGCTTGAACTAAACGCGAAGCACATTTTCAGACAGAAAAAAGGCCCCAATTTCAATTGAAATTTGCAATATTATAACTCATACCTCTGTTAACAATATAGTGTTTTTAAAAATTCCAAAATATTCCATGAATACTTTCTTTTTTGTTATAATACGTGAAGGCATAGCTCATTTAATATTACGGTATAGGAGAAAAAGCGCGAAACACATTTTATACCAGAAAAAATGTATAAACTCGGTTAAAAACGGGAAGTATGATAAAAAATTCTGCTCTCTAAGGGATAGTGAAGCCAGACTATCATATTAAGGTATCCGACTACGTCCGGAACCGTGATTTTAAAAAAGTGGATAATTTTCCTGATATTTAGTGTCACTTAGATTAGAATACATGTATAAAATTGTTTAAGGACATTTTGACAAAAAAATTTATTTAAATACAATATTTCGGCAAAAAATTAACGTAGAATAACCTTTTTTCAAAATGTTCTCCTTTTGTGAAAAATTCCTCTATTATCTCTCCTCTCTCTCCTAGTTACAACCCATTAAAATAATTATCGGCGTTTTTTTCTTAAAATTTCTCCCCTCTGTAGTCGTAAAACACGTATAAACCCATTTCTAAGTTATATATTTCAAAAATTCTAGTTGAGCCTCTGTGTACAGAGGTCTGAGCTACATACAAGCAAAATATTATTATAATCGAAGCATTTTTCACAAAAGGAGAATATTTTTAAAATGGGTCATTCTATGTTCATTTTTTGTCAAAATATTGTACTTAAATAATTTTTTAATGTATAATACTATTCTTAAAACCATTTTATATACATTTTCTAATCTAAGTGACATTAAATATCACTAAATATTATCCATTTATACGCTTTTGTGCAAAATCACAGTTCCTAACGTAGTCGGATACCTTAATGTTTCATTTCTTTTATAACTGAAAAAATGTTCAAAATTCTGGTCCTATTCTTTAACATTAACCGAAGACAGCCTTAACGAATTTACAAAATATTAAAGACAAAATCTGGCTTTGCAGGGGCACCCTAATCTTTTCCGTTACGCCACTGCACACACACATAAGTTAAACAAATATTCTTCTAATATTTAGTTTGTAAGAAAGTTTGGCTTTTGTATTAATTATTATATATTAACTTTTTGTATTAATTATTCAAATTTAACGAAGATATTTTACCATATTCACTACCATATTAGTTGTTTATTTGGACCCGACGACTTCACAGATTCCAAGGACTACACAAACTTAATCCACTCAAGTCAAGTAATATTAATAAAATGGGTTTCATATCCGAAGAAAATTGGTTTTTTATAAAATGGTTTAATAGTTATTAAGTGTTTAACTGATTAATTTTGTGCACTTTTGTAAAAGTTTGGAGAAATACTAAGAAAAATATTATTTAGAAATTTTATCAGCAAGCGGAAATATAAAAGGTCGTCTCTCTTTTTGTGTTCTAATATGTATTATATCTGGTCTATATATAATAATTTATATTTAGGCTATTTTCGTATTCTACATAAAATCTTTCAAAAAGTTTATTCAACAGCTACTTTACATCTCAGAATATTTCTAAAAAAATTGTTCGTTTTTTTCCCACTATGATACTATTATTTGAATTTAATATTGAATATAAAAATTATACGACACACTTAACTGTGAATATGAACATAATTCACTATGTTGCATTGAGTTAAACACGAATATTATTTTGCTTATATATAACTGAAACATAATATAATATCTAAAAACTGCTAAAACAAACTTTCTCTTTTGTATCTGTATCACTATTAATTGCTATATATTTTTGTTCATTCATATTATTAGTTACCTAATAAAAAGGTTCAGTGAAAACTTATACATGATATGAAACTCTATTAATACGCCCCCTCCATCGAAAACAAACCCTATCTCACTCAAAAGAGAGGTTTATTTTTTTAAAAAACTTTTGAATTTAGCTTTTATTTTTTAATCTTTTTTAAAATCTTTTTTTCCCTCTCCTACTCTTTTCTGTATTTTTTTTTTATTGCACTTTCATTTTATTATTATTTGTTTCCTACAATTCTTATACTATCATTAATTACTTTTTCACCACCTCCCGACACAGTAATTGATTTTCATCAATGATTTTTATTTAGTAATTTGCCTCGTAATTAATAAAATTGTTTTCAAGAGTATTGTATCTCTCCTACATTTAAAAAAGAAGTTTTCAATTGTAGAAAGAAAGGCATATGATTTTTTTTAGATAGTGTTACAATAATACCTCGACTTACGCTATTCCAACTTACGCGAACCTGGAGTTACGCGATTTTCAAATTTTAACGATTCGTCTTTTGCTTAAAAAAAGAAACGAGTCTTACAGTAGTCGCATATGATGTGTAACATCTGACATGTTATCGTGGTAAATACGAAATATTAACTTTTTTCCTGAAAAAAATCTAAAAATCTCTCTCTCGCACGCAGGTATGATTGGAAATAATTTTCTATCGAATAATTATATCTTTAATGAAAATTGTATTTAATTAACAAAAGGAGTAATGCAATATTTTATCAAAAATAATTATTCTTGTTCAATTTAGGGAAGAACGGAGACAATAGACTTATGATAACTAAAATATGACACATATACTTGTGATTTCAAAGTATTTAAAAACCGTTGAAAAACAGCGTCAATAACAGTACCACTATTAGCAGTCGAAACATTCTAATTTGTGTTCTTTTCAAGCTTGAGTTGATCATTCATAAAAGCTATGAGCGGCTCAGCTTTTGGCAAACTGAAGTTAAGGTTAAAATCACCACTCAAAATCAGGGGAAGCGGCGAGTGAGAATTTTTTTAAAAGAGCAGAACCACCTTCGTTATATGGTAAAAGTACAAAATCCAGGAAATCTTTAATTTTTTACCCGTTTGATTCGAAGAAACGTATATGACCACCCAAATCACTGTTTGTCCATTTTCAAATAAGCATTCTGCCGCACTCATGTCCCCCAATATCGTGACTAACGGATTTAAAGTCAAGCGCTCTAGTACTTGATGGCTACTAGAGTTGGACCCCCATGCGAGGGTAGCGAAAAGACACAGCCACGCACTCTCATTGGTCAAATCAAGTAGCGCGCGCTTACGTCACATCCTGTTTTCACACATCCGTCCTTTCACGAAATCACTCCCAACAAATATCCAGCAACCGAGAGGAAAGATGTTGAACATAAAAAATTGGTAATGTGATTTAAGAAGTTGCAAGGCAAATAAATTTAGCAGTGTGGATAGTGATGACGTTCAAGAACTGCTGGATTCTCTCTCCCACAGTCAGGACTGACAATTGATGAGCTCATAGAAATGCATGAGCAAGAGCAAGACATTGAAGAACTTGAATCTTTAGACCCGGGGTGGGCATTACGTCGATCGCGATCGACCGGTGGACTGCCGAGATATTTCAGGGTGACCACCTGCAGTTAGCAGTTGGTAATTATACACTGAAATATTCAAGATTGACTGAAGTATGTAGACCATACAAGTCTTCTCTTCTCTCTCTAATCACTATAAAAACGAAAACTAACTTTAGATAAAAATGTTTTATTTTTTATGTGTTTTGAATTGTTTGATAATAAATTTATATCATTTGATATTATTATAATTGTGGCTATTATTATTATGTTTGTAGTTTGTGTTTTGCTTTAAACGCAGTTATAAAAGTCTTAGTTTTTTTATTTTAGTTTTGTAAGTACATATTCCGTATTTATTATTAATTTATAATAAATATTGTAGATTTTTTCCTACCTCATCACATCTACGACACTGGACATTTCCACACACAAGAATTTTTCTAGGGGGACGTGGTCGAGGGTCGAAAGCCTACCATTCTAGTATCATACCACAATACGCAGCCAAACACATTTTTTAAAATTTTGTATATTGTCGGGATCACAAGGAACAGTAAAAAATAAAAATTACTGAATAAATACTCAGTATTAAATAATGAAAAAAAATATTAATAACATTTACTTGTTTTATGTACTGTATACATGGAATTAAAATCAATCGGT
This sequence comes from Trichonephila inaurata madagascariensis, assembly GCA_019973955.1. NCBI lineage: Eukaryota > Metazoa > Arthropoda > Arachnida > Araneae > Nephilidae > Trichonephila > Trichonephila inaurata. The sequence continues at coordinate 77,180 of BMAV01012647.1, forward strand.
AAAAAAAATCAAGGGCTGTGGGGGAGGGTCCGGTCCAGAGCCCCTTGTATGCGCCACTGACATTGGGTGGATCGCAAGAGCTTGAAAAAATTAATAGACCGCACCTTGGAAAAGTGTGCTCACCTCTGCTTTAGACCAAGTTCAATCAGAAGATCGAATGACGGTATAGGGAATTTGACATAAGGTCTCAGTTCAATTGAAAAAGGGTTACGAGTTGAGTTTGGTGTTTTATGGCGCAAGAGCCAGTTTTGGCTATACTGCGCCAAACATTCATAGGTCTGAGGTCTGGACGGGAAAAGAAGAAATTGGATGACAAGATGGAGGGTCGAAAATAGAGAAGGATCACTGGGGTACCCCGGGGTCGTGACACCCGTGTTTACCAAAGATAGTAAACCCCTTGGAAAAAGGAAAAGATCACTAGGGTACCTCGGGATAAAAAGGGTTACGAAATATATTTAGAAAATAAAGACTCCAACGATGAGCGTATTTTGTCAACAAAACAAAGAATAAAACAATTATTAGCATTGAACACAGAAATTTTGCCAGAGAAGAAAACGTTTGATCCGGCAGACAACTTTCTTAAATTTTATGAAACCTATATCGAAATTACTTCGATTTGGAATTTTGTGTGTTATACCTAAATTTTCTTAACCCCCTTTTTTTTTCTTTGAATTATTGTTTTCTTTCGTCTCAGGCCCCAACTAAAAAAAATTTATATGTATTTATATGCGGAATCATACCCCGACTTACGCAGTTTCACTCAGTCTTCTCACCTATCGCGTAAGTTCGGGGTATTACTGAATTTTATTATATCCCGTTACAGTATGGAGCGGTAGCATATTAAAAAAAGAAATATAAGAATGATTTTACGCACCGACTTTCCCACCTTTCATGAAAAAGTAGATCATAAGTTTCAGGACACTAACTATGAAATTGTACCGATATTCCCTACTGCACTTCAATTGAAGGGATTTAATACGACGCATTTCTGAATGTTGAATCAGTCCCTTTCGTAGAATTTCGAAATCCCGTAGTACTCCTACGCTTTCACATTCACAAAGCATTTCAACATTACGCAATGTTAATAAAAACTCAGGTGTGTCACATCTCCCACTCTTTTATTCAAGCGCGATCTCATCACCTCATATTTCTCCTTTATTCGACCGCCACTATCATTTCTTTTGGCGCAGTTTTTTAACGGGTTTTTAACTCAAGATTCCTTGAGGTTTTGAATAGAATTTACACAGTTTTGTAAATGCACTTTGACTTTAAAATTAGCATTTCTCCGAAAACAGTTTTCAGTATTTATTTTATATTAGGTAATATTTTGCTTGTATTTAAAAATATTCGATTTAGTTTGGTTTTAATTTACGCCGTATACTGAAACAAGACGAGGGTTAGTGGCGATGGACCAGGTAATTTTGAACCTCAGTCAAGTGACGAGAATGACACCCGAGTGGTATCTCACAAAGTAGAACTTTGAACCTCGACATACTTAACAAGCATCAGTCTCTACCAGACGGGACTTCATTGGCACTGGGATTCTAATCGACGACTCTACAATGCCGATACGAATTCGTGACTATGGTACCATGTCCACAGTATTTTTCGAAGGAAATCAAGGTAACGACTCACTATCCTCCAAAAGAGGCTCCATCTCAAAGACTTTTGCATACTGGTGACAATTTATTTCCAGTATCCAGTCTGCCATATACATCTTTGTCTGCTCGTATTTAGGAAACAATTTTGTATACGTTTTTATGTTTCTTTTAATCAATTAAATATCAAAGGTTTCGGTAATAGTATCAAGGTGAGTTCACTATGACGCAAGTATCAAAGGAGGCAATTTTATATGCAGGAAAAATAGCAGCGGCCCCAGAAAATTTGTCACGGATGAAACAAATGTACGTCGATGGCGTAAACAAAATTATGTAATTTTTCCTTGCAAATGTTCAACATTCTTTAATGTTCATTTATGTTCTTCTATAATGCATTCTTTAAAAAAAAAAAGTGTTGCATATTTTATGCATTGGATGGCACGGAAGCCGGTGCCGTTTGGTAAAATGGCGATGCTGGCACCAATTCCAAAATCAGCTGTGACATTGGGAGTGACGAATCATTTTCGAAACATGATTTTGACGGTAAGAGTAACTATAAATTCCTGTATGTATCTGCAAATTTTTAATACTGGTAAAATAAATGAATTATTAGCTTATTACTTCTCATTCAATTTTTTAAAAAAATTTCTTAAGTATTGGTCATTTATGTGGGCCTTTTACACACTTTTTTAATTTTTTACCAAAAACGTATGGAGAATTGGGGATGCGGCTTAGATTCGAGTAAATACGGTAATTACTTTGCCATTTAAAAGTATAACTTATATATATTTTATTAAGAAACAAAATAAATGAACACACAAGAGAAAAAATATTTGACTTATTACCTTTATAAAATTAATGCTACATCCTTTGCTCGAAAATTTATGACATGTTTTAAGCAAGATCTCATCTACTTTCTAAAAATAAACTACACAAAGTTTCTTTATTCTTATTTACTATTTCCTCAATACAAAAATCACGTCTTCACATTCCATTTTATCTTATAGTTCAAGGTCTTTTTTTGTTAATACGCATCAGATTCTTTTTACACCATCAATTATAGCTTGTTCAAAATGAGAAGCTGACTTATTCGTTTCGTCTAGAACTTTCAGAAAAATGGGAGTCATGAATCAAAGAGGCTGCTCGCTCTCTGGAATTCACACACACATACTTAGTAATTCAGTAATTAATACTTATAGACACCTTTTTGCATGTATGCCTACAGGTTAAGAAATCAAGTAATTAATACCAAACAGATGACACATTTACAGAAAGAACAGAACCAACATAACCCGGGGGAATTAAATAATGGGCATGATATAATCAATCGATTTGTAAAACTGTGCTCTGATTGGAAAATGACTTTATTAACGAGTAAATAACATTCGTCTTAAGATACATATAGGTCGTGTTCACTGTTTATGAACGAACTGAAATCATTCATGTTGCTTTAACGAGTTCAATTGTGAAGTCGATAATTTGTTTTGATTGCTGTTCTTTTTTATTGTTTGGTATTGTTATTGTGTATTGATTATAAGTTTTAACTAATTGAAACAATAGCATTTCTTTTTATATAAATGCTTTTAGATATCAGAAACAGAAATTTATACTGCTCCAAATAATCGATACATTTTTTAAAATAATTAAGCAATGTATTTTCATTTTGATGAATAATATTAATTAGTTATTCTATATATTTCTTAGGCTTTGTTTGCAGAAGCATATTGTACACAATAAAACCTGTCTTGGGCGGTAGATAGGACCGCATAAAGGAAACTACACAAAAAAGTATTCCGAAATTTCACAAACACTTACACATAACAAACAAACAAACAAATTTTCGAAATACTACAGAATTTTTTTTTATGTGGAGGATAGGACCACACATAAAGAAAGTCGCACTTAGAAAAAACGTCAATCAGTGGAGCACACTGGGAGTCCGGATCCCCCCCAAAGCCCTTGATTTTTTTCCGATTGATTATAATTCTAAGTATATAGTACGTAAAATTTAACTATTTGTTATTAATGATTAATTTTATTAATTAATGCTAATTATTTATTCAATAATTAGCTTTTTACTGTGTTTTGTTCCCCCCAAAATCGACAAAATCAAAAGAAGCATGATACAAGAATGGTGAACTTTGGACCCCGGACACCCCCTTGAAAAATTCCTGTGTGCTCTACTGATGTCAATTATTTATGAAATATATGAGAAAGTGCTGCCAAACAAAATAAATAATTATGTTACACATAGGAACATTTTAAAACATTTAATTTCTCATTGTATATATGGAAAAGTTTTCACACAAAATGCACAAACTTAGTTCACTGCTTCTCGTCGTAATCCAAAACGCGCATCTTTTTGTGATAAATTGGTTCAAAATCGCTTTCGTCACTTGAAGATACAATTTTTTGACACCACAAAAACAGTGATAAGTCCTTGCGACAACAGTTGGCTCGTCAGTTGCTTGTAAACATCACGATAACCAGATATACATGATTGAAACTGTTTTTGGAATTTCAAACTCCTTTCGGAATCTGTACCTATTTTGAGAAAAGGCTTTTCCAATTTGTTGGAAAGCTGGATATCTGCATATGTTTTATTGGCTGTCATAGAATCAGATTCTTCTTGTCCGTTCGTAAAAAACAAAATAATCCTTTATCACGCGAATCGTGGATAAAACTCTGAATATGAAGCGATTGCCGCTCGCGCGACGAACGAAAGCGATTGAATGTGCATTGTCTCTATTAATAATAAATGAACAGAGCATCTTGAAGTGTATATATAGGTACACCGATAAAAAACATTATAACACACATTAACATTATAACACATTAATTTCAACGCCGTTGAAATTCATATACTGCATAAAGAAGTCACACAATAAAAAAAAAACACAAAATAAATCGCACAAAAATAAAATCGCATAAAAAAAGGATCGCATATAAACAGGTTTTACTGTAAAAGATACTCAAAAGAAATAAATTGATAAACGTAGAATTGAAATGTGCTAGAAAATTTTGTGATATATTAAGTTATTTTTAACAACTCCTCAAAAGATTGTGTAACACAATAATTAAAAGGAATGTTAAGATGTAAATTAATTTAAAGAATATTTATTGGTTAATTTACAAAAACTTTTTGTACAAATGTATAAAGGATTTTTACAAAAAAGTTTCACCAACTTGTTTCAAGGGAAGTACTTTTGACTATTTTTGTATAAATTCATTGTATAAATAAACGTAATCCTTCATAGCTTTTAAACTGTTCCTTTTTGTTTATTCCATTTATAATGTGTATCATGTTTACTTCTGTAAGATACTTTGTAGTACACCTGGAATGGCAGGTGTTTTAAAAAATAAAAAAAGATGTACTTAGAAAAATATAGAATTTATTTTATTGGTTTGTGAGAAAATATTAATTGAAGCTTTTAATAGTGTACATTTAATTCCAATTCTGCAAACTTCCTTTGCAACAAAATTCATTACCTAATAAATGAAGTAGAAAGTTTTTGTATCTGGTTATTTGTGTCGCATGCCAATTATTCAATTTTCACCAGAAATTAAATAAAATTTTTAACAATGAATAATTTTTTTTAAAGCTCTAATTGGATTTAAATAGAATTCATGGAAAAATTACTTATTTTTTACTTGTGTATCATTTTTATTTATATGTAACCAATGGCCGAATGATCAAATTATTCAGTGCTTTCAGACCCTCGAAAATGAAGGAAGACTTGAGAAATAACTAGAAGTAGAGAGAGTGAGAAAGTCAAAATATTTATAGAGCTTTCGGATCCAGTTTTTATCTCGAAATCTTTCAAACTATTTCTCCATAGTGTCTGGTTTTCTTCTTGACTTTTTGGAAGTAAAAAAAAGCATATCGATATTGCGATTAATTGAAATTACTTTGTGTATTTCTTTTATATTCTTAATTATTACCTGAATAATACGAAAAAATATTTGCGTAATATTAAAGTTTTGGAAAAACTCAAGTAAAAATTACTTAATGAACAAATTTTAATTTCTTACATGAAGAACTTGTACACAATATTTTGAAAAGTAATTTGTTAGTGAAGAGAGTATACTCCGATAAAATTAAAAGGCATGTAGTTATGTATGTTAACTGTAAAAAATATTTTTAATTAAAAGTATTTTTTATTCATATATTTATTTACTGATAAGAAAAAATGGGTAGGTATTTTGTAAAAACTTTAAATTTTGGAATTTATATTTTTATCAGAGAGAAAAAAAAGTCTTATTAAAAACAATCAACTTTCTTGAGCAGCTGCGGTAGCCAAGTGGCTATGGTCGAAAACTTGGCCCAGCGTTATTTCTGTCGTAGGTTCAAATCTTGGTATCAGTGACGTTTTAAGGCATGGGTCGGTTGGGCCCTGGCCCAGGGCCTCGACTCAGTCTCAATGAGATCATGATACGAATAACTTCAATAATCAAATGTTATTTCTGGACATTTCCTCCGAGAAACTGGGAATTTCGAGCTACACTGGTGTGCAAAACTTAAGCAACAATGTAAAAATTTAGCAGATAGCCATGAAATTGCAGAAAAGGAGGTCTAGAGATCAGTAGAGGGAACACGTAAGTCAGTAGAAACGTCATGCGTATGCAAATATCAGGAACAAAACGTCAGAAGCGATGTGAGCGTACGCAAAACGCGTGATGTCGGCGCGCGCTGCTCAACAGTAGAATGAAATGAAGGACGGAGACGCAATTCACCATATTCTCTGCAAGTGCCAGTGAGTCAGTTCGTGAAATATGGCTAGAAGAAATCCTCTGGATGACTTCACACGTGGAAGAATGATCGGAAAGCTGGAGGAGGGGCGTTTTGTCCCTGTAGCTGCAGAGTTCGGGAAACAACAAAAGTGTCGTTTCGGGGGGCTTGGAAGCGTTCCCAAAACCCCAGGCAGCTTTTTGAAAGCGGTGGTGGCCGCCCGGGACGACAACTGCATGACCGATATATCATCCTGCAGGCAAAAACGCCATTTCTCAAAAACCCTTTTAGCAACGGGGCGACAAGTGTCGCGGTTTTTTGTGGGGCCCCCCTTCACAAAGGGGGGCCCTTTTGCTCGCCTCCCGAACGCTGCCTCCCGTTGAAAGTTCCAAGCCCCGTTTAATGGGCCAGAGAGCACAAAACTGACAACGATCAATAGAGTCGTGTCCTGTTTATGGATGAGAGTCGGTTCAGTACCAAAGCGATTCTCAACGCGTTTTTATTTGGAAGAGATCGGGACCCGGTTTTCCCAGTAACATCAAGGAAATACACCGTTACGGTGGTTCTGGAGTTCTTGTCTAGGGAGGCATTATGCTGAACGGGCGAACTGAGCTTCACATTTTCGACAGAGGGCCTGTAACCGGGGATCGCTATTGTTAGGACGTACTTCTTCCCCATGTGCATCTTCCCGAGGTGCCATTGGCCCAACTTCATCTTTATGGATGACAATGCACTGCCACATCGCCTCTTGCTGTTGAGGAGGTGCTGGAAGGTGAAGATATCACTCGAATGGATTGGGCAGCGTGCTCCCAGTTTTAAAAATCCCATCGAACATGTGTGGGATGCTTTGGGGAGACGTATTGCCACACCTAACATCATCCGGGTACAACCAACAACTCAAACAGATGTTGATTGAGGAATGGGCACTCCTACCTCAAAATGTTGCACCAGCTGGTTCTGGTATGCGGAGACGGTGCAAAGCAACCATTGTAGTAAGGAAGGCATATATCATTTTAGGAACATCTGCTTGTTGTTCTTCCTGTTGGATAAAACAATCATGAGTCACGATACTATGCGTTCAATAAAGCTTTTTTTTGTTTGATTCCATACCGTATGCGTTGTTATTCCTTTTCAGCGCCGATGCTTTCGTCATCCTTTACGTACATAATATTCCTCATTTCAGAATTTCATGTCTCTCAGATGATTTTTCGTGAAGTTATGGCAATAAACCCACCTGTTGCTTAAGTTTTGCACACCAGTGTATATGCCATCTGGCTAGACTACATTGTTATATAATGACCGTATTATGCATGCAGGTCTAGGCCTGCCATCATACACCATTGTTATTCACATAGTCGAAAGGCAGCAGTCGTCGGTTAAGTTGGTTTATGCCTAGATTTGTGAGATTGTGAGTCACGCACATTGATTTGTTATGGGTTACCGTTTTTGCGAATATTTGTCAAGGTATACAATATACTGTTCATTTTAAGGTATCCGACTACTTGCGACAAAAAAAAAATGGAGATATGGAGATTTTTTTTGTAGTTTTTAGATTTATTTAGTACATTTTAAGAAAAAAAAAGGTAAAATTAAGAAGAGAAAAATAAATTATTGCTACTAAAATGGGTAAAAATTTGACAAAAAATTATATAAACGGAACCCACTCTGTACAAATAGTAAATGAACAAATTCTCAGTTTTTCAATTTTGATGCATTACTTTTTAAAAAGGAACAGCAATGACCTTCAGGATAAGAGATATTTTAACTTTTACAAAAACTAGAGCACTTTATCTTAGCTATTATATGAAATTGTTTAAAAAAACAGTGATTATGTTCACATAAAGAGCTGTAAATTTTGTAAAACAGTGATTGATTACTCTGAAGTTTAAAATACTTCTACTGTTATATAGAACCTACACACAAAATTTCAGCAAACTTATTTTAAAAACTTTTTGAGCAATCGCTGTCCCCGTTTGAACTTTTAGAAAAAAACACATTTCGAGTAAAACGCATTTTAAAGTTAGACATCTTATGTGAAGTTATGGCTTCTGCTTTTACTAAAACACTTGTAGTTTTTATTCTAGAGAACGGAAAATAAAAAACTTGGTATTTTTTATAAAGCTAACAAGATGGCCTATAAAATAAAATCGTAAAAATATTTTTCAATTTTTTTAAGAAATCATGATTTTAGGGTAGTCGGATACCTTAAAGGGTCCATTTTTCCGGGGCATAGGGGCCTAGGGCCTCAAGAAATCTTCAAACGTCCCTGCTTCGTACCACTTAAGACCTACCATGTGGAGGTGTGATGCATGCTAAGTCTGTCGAGGATTAAAATCTTTGATGGCGTGGTGTGGAACGTCGGAAAGCGAGGTGCTAGCTCAGGTGTGTCCTTGTGTTGACCGCGGTTCAAAATTATATGGCCCGTCGCCAATGGCCTTCGTGTTTTTTCGTAGAGCGATGTTAATAAACAATCCATTACTTCCCGCAATGACAAATGTGCTAACTAGTTTAATAAATTTGAAAGATTCTCATTCGAATATATGAAATTTTAATAATTAAAACAAATTTGCATTATTGTAATTTCTTTCGCGATAGCTCCATATTGTGCTTGTACTGCGCTTTTAAATTTTTTTTTATATATTCTCAAACACATTACTACACAGGGTGTAAAGATAAATGCATATTAAATATAATTTTTAAGCGTATTTCTTACAAATTATACATTCATTTAATTAAACAGTTTATGGTGTCTAAATTTTAGAAATAATATATATTCCAATTATATTCTAGTTCAAAGAAATATTATGCTCACTACATAATAACTCAAAATATGAGTATCGCGGATCAGCAAATATTTTTTATATAATAAATCCATTATATTACATTATTTGGTACAGATATATTAATATCCTCTTAAATGTATAATGTGAAAAAGAAATAAAGAAATAAGTGGTTATAATAATCACATAAAATAATGACTTCCTTTCCAATTATTAGTAAAAAATAAGAGGTAAGAACTTTTTGGAAAAATAAAATAAAGGAACAGGCTCTGCATTTTAATGTCAATTTTTTGCATTAAAAATATTAAATAACATATGCATAAAACCTATTTTAAGATATATATAAGTACGAGTTATATAAATCGCGGAGCTATCTGTAGCATTTCAAACAAGAGTAACGTGAAGAGCGTGTGGGTCAGTATATATATTACATTTAATCCCCTATTTATTATTTGGCGCTTTTCTTGGCATTTAAAAATATAAGAAGCAAAATATATCTTCTCCAAATTTTTACACGTTGGATTGAAAATACACACAACTGGAACCCAAAACCCAAAGAAGTACTGTTTACAAACGAATTTCATTTGTACATTGATCGAAAATTAGTTACAGCATTAAAAGCTGTATTTAATTCGATGATTTCAACCATTTGACCTTGAAATTGATCCTAAGTTTCAAGCCATAAATAAAGATATACACAGCATTTTTTCTATTTCGATGACACACTAAAAGATAAAGAAACACAAAATGTTTATTTTTTTTTAAACTTTGTAACGGAATCTGCTTGATGAAATGTGTACTTATATGGTTATTCTTTGAATGACAGAACGACTTGTTTTAAGATTACATCGTTTTTTCTTGTAGAGTAAAAAAAAAAAAGGAGTTCGGAAAGTTCTGCAAGAGATAAGGGGAATATCGTGTATTTACAACTTACTGTTATCATGCATGCATACATACACATTTTCACGAATGATGGCACAGATAAAAATACTATCCTTTCAGCATGTTTTGATGTTATTTATACTTAAAGCATATTTGTATATACTTCATTAGATCTAGATAAAAGTTCCCAAAAGTTTTTGTTTGTGATCGTTAAAGGAAGATCACAACCTGGTTACAAAGAACAATGTAATTAGACAATCTGATTATATGTTCGTTACATTTCTAATTTTTGGTGATTAATTTTTTTTAAAGAAAGAGCGCATTAGAGAGAGATAACTTCCAAAACCAACGCCTTATTTCTTAAAAATAATACTTAATATTCTTGCATTCGCAGTCCGTTAACTAATATATAACAATACAGGAAGTAAATTCTTGTAGCAAAGAAAATAACGTCCATTAACCCCTTAATCAGTTTTCCCGTACGCCGTACGGGTTAATGACGTAACGGAGAATATTAGGGCTCCCCTGCTAAGTCAGGTTTTGGGTCCCAAGCCCAAATACGTATGTGACATCAGTCAGAATTTGGGCTCCCTAGAATCCCTGTCACCTTCGCAATGCGGGGGAGTATGTTACGCCACTGGTACGGGTTACCGAAAGTTAGACCGCAACCGGTTTGTCCGTGTTCTACACAGGCACTGATGATATTTTCTTTTTTCAATCTTTGATTTACTCATATTTTAAATTCTTATAGTAAGATTATTAGTGCTACTGTTTTTAAGAGATGTAGTTTGTCAATGGTATAAAATATTTCTTAGCCTGTATTTTCTTTGTGGTGAAGGCGGTAATTTTTCTTTAAGGTATCCGACTACGTTCGGAACCATGATTTTAAAAAAGCGCATAAATGCATAATTTTCATGATATTTAGTGTCGCTTAGATTAGAATACAAGTATAAAATTGTTTTAAGGACATTTTCACAAAAAAATTATTTAAAGACAATATTTTGGCAAAAAATTAACTTAAAAATAACCTTTTTTTCAAAATGTTCTCCTTTTGTGAAAAATGCTTCTATTATACTAATATTTTGCCTGTACATAGCTCAGACCTCTGTACAGAGGCTCTAATATGAGTTTTAAAAAATTCACATTATTTTCAGAATTACAACAAATTGAAATATATTATCGGCGTTTATTTCTTAAAATTTCTCCCTTCTGTTGTCGTTAAACATGGATAAACCCACTTCTAAGTATATATTCCAAAAATTCTAGTTGAGCCTCTGGACAGAGATTTGAGCTATATACAGGCAAAATATTATTATAATAGTAGCCTTTTTTGCTAAAGGAGAATATTTTGAAAATGGGTCATTCCATGTTCCTTTTTTGTCAAAATATTTTGTACTTAAATAATTTTTATTATAATACTATTCTTAAAACAATTTTATATACATTTTCTCTTATCTAAGTGACACTAAATATCATAAATATTATTCATTTATACGCTTTTGCAAAATCACGGTTCCGAGCGTAGTCGGATACCTTAAAGGCAGGAATTTTGATTCTTGAAAATTTTCGAGAAGGATTGGTAAGGAAATGTATAGTTTGTGCTTGAGACGAAATGTAAATGGAAAGATAATCCAAAAAAGCCGATATATTTCTGTCCCGACTGCATTATAAGACTTTTTGTTACACCATTCTTCAAAATGTTTGAGAATATATATAAGCGCACACATACACAAACCTCAAACGTCTGGAAAAAATGTACGAACATGGAAATTTTTTGTAAATATGAGTGATATTCTTTTAAGATATCATGTGAAACAATCTTCATAGCACGCAGAGTGTACTTATAAAAAGAAAACATTTAGGGGAAATTGTGTATCACAATTATAAAATAAAAAATAATGTGAAAACTTTAAAATAAAATAAAATTCTTCCATTTTCTCCATCTATAAAGTATTATGCTTAATTATACACAATAAAAAATGTGCCTTTTCTAAAAGCACTTTTGGACAAAAAAATTGACCAGTTTAGGGGTTAAATCAAGGTTAAGATTATATGAAGTTTACAAATTTGGAGAGTTTAAAACGTATCGATCAGCAAAAAAAGTTACTTTAATCTCCAGGATAGCAGAACCAACAAAATTGCGTTGTTCTCTACTTCATAAAATGGGAAACAAAAAATTTACTGTAGGATAAAATTCACTATTACGAATAAAAATAACAAAACTTCGTTTAATTTTTATTGATGTAAATTCATGACCATTAATAAAAACGTGAAAACTCATTTAACTCGATCTTCTAATATAATAAACTGAAATTTAAATTTATTTGCGTTTGAAACGAAAGAGAAATATTACAACGTTTGTATATCGTTAAATATCTTGACGTAAACATGAAATAAAATACTGTATTGAAATAGGTAAAATTTAAACTTTCTTATCTTCGAGAAATTGTTATCGGTATGAGCAATATTCAAGCTTTTAAGTGTACATTGTTTTATTTTAAAAAAATGGTCAAAATGAACGTATTGTCCTTTCAATAAAAAATTTAACATGTCCCTAAAAATAAGTCATATTGTAATGTCCCGGGGAACGTTGGTGTTTGGGGATTCGAGAAAAGATCAGCCATAGTACTTTAAACACAATTTTATTAATACTTTTACTTAATCACAAAACACAATTAAAGGGTGAGAATACATTAAACATTAAATCATGAAGAGCAATAGCTTAGGCTTAATTTAACTATCATTTAAATAAACGCACATCTGAAAACTAGAGCGCTCTTGACTCCCTTGCTTGTATTCTCTTTAGATCAGTGATCCGCAACCCCCGGTCCGCGAACCGGTACCGGTCCGGCTAAAGAACATTAAACTTTTGCCATTTTATTTAAAGTGGAGCATTTCTCTCGGATTTCCGCAACTTTCCACGGAAATCACTTTTAGATTTCCCGTTAAATCACTTTTATTCATTTTGGGTGTAACTATATTTTATTCTGAAGGCATATTTATATAAATGTAACTAAATTAAAATTGTTAAACCAAAACAATCTAAAATATAAACAATCAACGTGTCCCACCCTCAGCGGGCCGCGGTAAAATGATCAAACGTTGACCGGTCCGCTGCGATAAAAAGGTTGGAGGCACTGCTTTAGATAACCTGCTTAGTTATACGACATCCGGTTGTAATCATATTCACGCATCAATCTCCGCTATCAACCATCAACCATCATCGTCTATTCTAATGTAAACACTTAAATAGAAGTAGTCAGTTGCCTAAATCTTGTCTTCTTCACCGAGAAAGGTTTTCAACTGAACTCACAGTTAAAAAAATAAATTTTACTCAAGAGGATTAATGGAAAATTCGTGGATAGACCCGTTACAAGCCCCCACCACCGTAAGGAAGACGTGACTTATAGGTGGGTCTCAATGACCCGACAAAAATTCAGGAAATTGCCAATAATTCTAAATTTACCCTAATTCCCGACCAATTACGCACTCGTGACATCGTGCAAAATAATCAAATAACCTACTTCCTATATTAAATTTAATTAATTACTTAGAATTTACAAGTGCTTTACCCTTTACAAATTTATAAGAAATATAACATACAAGTACACTCTATTCGGGCTAGACTAAGGGGAAACCTCCAGCTCTGTAGGAAAAGCTCTGTATCACACAATAATAATTATAATACCGATCACAAGCTTCTCAGGAGCGAAAAAAGGGCTGCTTTTATGAATGTCATGTAAACCGCAGTAATATATATAGTACAACGGAGAATGGTATTATGTATTCCATGTTGAGGTATCTGCTTCAGGTTGTTGAATGGAGGAGACATCCTTGTCTTTAATTCAATCAATTTTTATTCTTTATTTAGGCATTTATATTCATTAACAACAAGCACATAACTACGGCGATTAAAACAGTCACATAGAAGCACAAAAAGCATTAGCAAACTGTTACAAGACGAAGATAAAGAGAGAAAGAGACAAAGAGTTCTGACTATTTATATGAGGTGGCAATCCCACGTGACTTCTTACGGAGGCTATGATTGGCGTAAGGCTATCGCTCGATAGTTTCTAATGCAGTATTACTTTTAAAAGATACAAGCTGTTAACATTCAAGATACGATTACGATTCAATCCAGATTATACGGGTAAGCTAGTTAAATATTTAAGCACGAGTCCTGAAGGAGAGGACTATCAAAATTTAAAGAGTTATTCTAGATAGAATTAAAGGGAATTATTACACACACATATATAATATTTGATCTGATTTAAACAATGAGAGGTGTTCAGAACTGTATTGAGTGGCCGCGGTAGCCGAATGGTATTGGTATAGGTATCGGATCGTGGCATGCCTTGTCACGAGTTCGAGCCCAGTACCACTAAAGACCCGCCGTGTAGGGCAGCGATGCACGTTAAATCTGTCGAGAGCTGAAACGTCCTCCCGTTGGTGTGGTGTGGTAGTTAGGAGAGAGGGGTGCCAGCTCAGGTGTCGTCCACGTTACTTGACCATGGTTCAAAATTACGTGGTCCGTCGCCAAAAGCCCTCGTGTAGCTGAACAGTGCGACGTTAATATTCAATCAATCAATCAGAACTTTATTGAAGAAACGAGATGATACGTAAGACATACTAGTTAACAACTTTTTGAATTTAGTTTAGTTTGTGTTATATAAAAGTACCATTACATTATCTTTTAATGTAATGGAGATATGCACGAGCTTTCGGAAAACGAAAGAGAATAGTGTTAGATATATCATTTCATAAAAATTCACAACATTACTTTTTCATCCTCAGGAGATAAGATATTCACTGAGTGTCATTTTTTTATCAATCATATTTGGTGATATTTTATCTCGAGTAGCCTGAAAGGACATACTGATGATAAGGTGGTTTATGTAACTATAATTTGTTATTCGGTGCACGTTTCGCACTATATTTAGGGATAAAACAAATTCTAGAATTTTTTAATATCAGCGTGACATTTTATCATGTTTTTACATAATGCTTTAATCTAAAAGAGTTGATGAAATGCATTTATTTAAACATATTTCTCTCACGAAATTTTATCAAATCCATTGTTCACTTACAGTTTTTTGGACGTTTATAAAAAGTAACACACTCCACATTTTGAAATCAGGCTCGTTTTTCTCTTAAAGCAAATTATACTAAATTTAATTTTAATATATGTTGATTCTATAGTAAATCATTAAAATGAAACAATTCAAAACTAATAGTTTTTCCAGTGCCACTGATTTAATTATCCATCAGTAGATTCATGAAACAAATCAGAAAAATAAAAATCTATTTTATCTTTCAATGCCATTTTTTTTTTTTTTTTTTTGTTCTGCTTCATTTTGAAAAAACAGTTAGTTGTTAAAACGGTTTCAATATAACGTAACTTATATGTAAAGATTGTAAGATATATGCTCGAATAACATATTATGCTATGGTCGATCTTTGTCGACCATATCTTTGTGGGTCAGCGTAAGTTAGATGTGTGAGATTCTCGAAATGAAGAGACATTTTAGAATTCTTAATATGACTTTATTAAGAGTTTAACTTAAATTACTTATATATTGAACAAATTTATATTAAGAGAGAATAAACCAAAACACGTAGCCGTAACTAAAACGGATCGCGCAATTGATCACTTATCTAAATAATTATATTATCCGCCTACTCTCAATCCTAATAATATTACGAATTCGGAAAATAATCTTCCTACCTTGAATTTTCCACAACGGTTCAAACACCTTCAGATAGGCTGTTGGACTCGAGTGCAATAGTATGCACCTTGTAGTAATGGCTAGATATCCGTGATTCTTGGGTAGGCCGTCAAATTACACTTCTACCTTTTCCTAACAGAACTTTCTCCAAATTGCCATCCCGCTTACTAAAACTTCTGTCCTTTTAAAGGCTATCTTATTTGCATCTATACTTTCATTTCACTTCTTGGATTTGGGTTGGAAAAGATTTGCCATTAATCTTGGCCGTCAAAGAACCCAGAGGTTATGTTACAGAAAGGAGACGCGTGAGCCGTCACAATATGTACTATTTCATCTATACACTTGCAGTGATGGAATAAGGTTTAAATGCAAAAATTAGGAATAAATTGGAAGTATGGGATTATAGGATTATGAGAACCTTATTTTGCAAAGATTAAAACACCATCAATATTGGATGGTTATTATTACGCCACATTTCGAAGCAACAAGAGAGCTATTGGCGGAATGCCCAAAGGAACCGAACTCACCCGAAAAGGGTTTAGAGCTACTAACCGATCCCTCGGGAAACAACCACCCCCACGTTCAGTCTTTATAGAAAAAAAATCAAAGTTTACATTTTATAAACAGTAGAAGACAGTAGAAAAACAAAAACAGAATACAAATTTAAAGGAAACTACACTATATACATACATGTACGTGGACGTAATACAAATATACAAAGCAAATATAATAATAATAATAATAATATACGGAGTATAAGAGATTGAAGAAATGATATACATATTCCAACTTTCTTACAAATTCATGAAAAATAATAAAATTATCTAATACAAATACACCAAACAGACCAAAAGAAAGAAAAAAGAGAAAAAAGGACAGGAAACAAAAATAATAAAAAAAATGAAATGCTTTTTTTTAAAAATCATATTTTCAGGTGACGCCAACACACTTCCTGCTGATAAATTTTTTTTCTCTTAATTGGTTCTTTAGTTTAGAAAAAAAAGCACCGGAAAGAGGATTAATTTTTTCGAGATCTCATCCTCCATTTTTATTTTAAAGAAACATAAAGGAAGAATGCAGCTGGGCAAAATAAATAAATAAATAAAGAGAGAGAAAAAGGGGGGAGAAAAGTTATTGAATTTTATTGAAGATATCATTTTTGCTAAAAAAAAACTAACCTTAAAGTATACTCAATTTGTTGACTAAGAGTTAAACCAGGAAGCTACAATATATTATGTGAAAAAAAAAAGTTTTAAAGATTGAGAAGAAAAAAAATAGGAGGGGGGGGGCAGGAAACATTTGGGAAGGAGAAAGGAAGTAAAAAAAACAAACCGTCTTGTGATCACAAAAGAGTACCGATCCATTCCCACCTGAGGAATTTGATCCCGGATTGAATAGGCAATTTTAATACATGATTTTAGTTCAGAGTGAATGGAAGGATTTCTAACGATAGATTGGAACCAGGCCTTTTTAGCATTTTGAGATGGAGAGACCAAATGGAAATCCTTAGTCAGAGGACATGCGAACACATAATGGTCAACGTCCCCAACAGAACCACTAAGACAATTGGGAGTAGTTTTTAACTTGAAGCGATGCAAATAAAAACAAATGGGTCATGGTTTGTTAAGAATTGTGTAACGTAACTGGAATGGGGATTGATATCTAAACTGGGTTTGGGAAAGAAGGATTTGACTCGTAAGCCAGTATTAGAGTTTGACCACCAACTCTCTCAGTCCTCAATTTATTTTGAAGTGTTTTGATGACATAAGAGCGAGGGGCGTGGACACTCACCTCTACACCATTAGTAGTAGTGACTTTAGCAAAATGATCTGCAATATCATTAAAAAATTATTATTATGAGCCTTAACCCAGAAAATATTATAAAAGTTGCAGTACATAGAGAGTTTATTCTTTATTAAATTAAGATAGGCAGATTTATTGTTAGGACTTTTAAGGAAAAGAATGGAGGATAAACTATCAGCATAAATATTAATTTTAACATTTTTAGCAACAGCCCACCATAAAATGGAGAATCCGATTGTAGATACCACCGCTTGGAAAACAGCATTGTATGGCTTTAATTTAAAAGAATAGGTCCCATAAAAGGACCCCCGAAGGGAGCTATTGGCGAAGGACCTCTTTATTTTGAATCATGGTCAAATGATAAGGACGACACCTTAGTCTGCACCTCACTTTCCAAACTTCCAAATAACGCCAATGTGAAGACTTTGAGACTCGACAGATTTAGCGAGCATCAGCCCCTATATACGGTAAGTTTACAGTGGTACAAGCACTCTAATCCACAATTTGACAGAAACAAAACCAGCTATGAGTTCAAGATTATGGTTGCTCGATTACCGTGGTTACAAAGCACCATTAAATGTACTAGAAAATTGTTTATTTAGAACTTAGAAATTGAAAAATATAAATAAAAAATTTCCTATTAATATCAGGAATGAGCTTGGTATCATAGCGAGACCGATTTCTTAATTACTCCTTTTATAGGTACAGGCCCTTATGAACTTCCATATTCGATTTACCAGCGATATCGTCGTACTCTCGTAGTGAATAAATCACTGTGTGAGTGAGTGTCTGTTCAAAAAGTATCCGACTTCTGGCCAGAAAAAATATCTCATTCATTTTGACGGATTGGGATCCTAATAAAATTCATAGTAGTTCCTCTGTGTTTTCACACACTCTCTCTTAGCCCAGCATTTATTCAACCGCTGAAAACTTTTCTAAAAGTCTTCTTTTGGAATGCTGTTCAACCGCCGTTGCGTTCTGCGTTTTTTATCTCATCTCTACTCTAAAAACTGTATCCTTTCAAAACCTTTTTTTTTTTTATTTCGGGAACAACCAGAAGTCACAAGGAGCCAGGATCAGCGTTGATAGTGTCCAGTAGAGGTCCTGTGAAACTGCAAGGCATAGTTCTTTCTATTCCATCGACAGAAACCTGGGAACAAATTTCGCAGCTTCTCTGCGCATGATCACTCAAAATTGCATGTACAGAACCTGTACTGATCTAAACTTGTTCAGCAGTCTCTCGTATGGTCAAACAATTCTATGGTATGATCTTCCATTATCAGAATTTCCACCTCTTCAACAACAGCAGCACTTCGAGCGGTTTGTGTCCTCCCAGAACGCTGGTCACTCTCCACTTTTGAATCGGTTAAACCACACCTTAATTTGTATGACCCTCCATAGCATCATATCAAAACACTTGCTGAATCTTACAAGTTGTTGATTTTGACAAAATTTGATGCAGTACCTTTGCTTAAGTCACTCAGTCATCTTTAAACTAAATTAAACTCCGTGGCACAACAGTCTATGAGGGTCAAGGCCTCCTGTGCCCATCTCAGTATACGTGACCATTGGGTACTGAGGTGCATGAGCAGATGTCTCGATCAGGTGGTCAGCCTGAAGTGAAACCCCAGTGTTTAGTTCCCAATCAAGCATGGTACTCATTTTTATCGATCCACTGAAAGGATGAAATGCTGAGTTGACCATGCCCAGCCAGCACCTCCAGGTGATGGCGAAGCCAGAGGACAGAACCCGGACCTGTGGCGTGGGAAACGCGATACACTACCACTGGGTTACAGGGCCTCTTAGTTATCTTTAGAGAAATAAAAACCCGACGAACACGTATAACAAAGAACCCCACTCGACTGCTTGCTGGAAACGACTAATTCATTGGAACGAAGAAAAATAAAAATAAAAATTGAAGTATGCGCATTAAGCTGCCACGTCCCTCTGTGCACAATGGTGGTACTTTAGAATCTCTACTGTGGGAGGGAAAATCAAGGTTAGATACTTTTTGAACATACCTTGTACATTAGCGTCCCACTACAAAGCAACACGATGGCTATTGGCTACATACCTCGTAATTTTGAACTATTATCGAGGACCTCTCAGCTTGTACCCTCTCCCCTCTCCAAACTTCCACTCCCCCAAATGGAGGACATTAAGCAGCAACAGATTTAACTTGCATCAGCCACTCTACATGGCGGGTCTTCAGTGGCACGCGGCATGAACTCATGACACGTCGGCTAAGAGTCCCAGACCATAACCACTAGGCTACCGCGACCCTGAATAAGTCACTGCATGGATGTATACTGCTGTCAAAACGTGCTGAACTGCATTAATTGCGCAATTGTTGCCCAAATATTTTAATTGCTACTTGCCTTTTAGCCTGCTCCTTCCCCCTCTGCTTGGAAATCTTTAGTTCCCACTGCTACGGAGAGTCGCTCACTTTGGCTTTGGCTTATTGTTTATATAGTGGCTTTATCCTAATTATTTCTTTTCAAGACGATATTTAAAATAGTTGACTGATGCGTAGTTCAGTATTATATCTACTCCATCAAAGCGTTTTTTAAAGAGATTTTCCTTTTTGTTCAGGTTACTTATATTAGACTGTTTTCTCGCGAAAGAATATGCAAAGATTTCATATCCGTGTTCGCTTAACTCTCTTTTCTCTTCTTTCTAACTTAAGATAAAGCTAAGACTGTCACACACACACACACAAAGAACTATCTAACAGGACATTAAACAATATCAACTCATCTGGATTAGTACGTGAGTGTCCCTCAAAAACAGATAAATAATATTTTCAATCACACACACAGTTAAAAAGAAAACACCTAAAAAGGCTATCTATTTAGCAAATATAGCTATAATCAAAACAACTCTTTTTAATTCAAATAATAGGTAAAAGAAAACAAAAGCAAAAATGCATTCTAAGATAATAGAAAGAATGCTTACATTAAACAATAAACGGCATTATATACTTATTCAATGGACTAAATTCATGTGACGTCATAATCACATGATAACTTAGCCACGTGTTTTCGGCCAATCAGTTCATAAATTAATGCGACGTCATAATTATATCATAAATATAATCCCGCGTTTCCAGCCAATTAGTTCATGTGCTTCACTGTTACCAACTTTTGCTTTTTGCAGGAAGTTTCTTTAAGAAAGAACATATTTTTCAACGATATAATAATGCCCATTGTTAAACAAAATGCACTTCATTTAAAAGTATTAGTATAATGTAAGTATTTTTTTTTTAATTTTGAAAACTGAAGAATTTTAGTACGTGAACTCTTTACGCAATCATCAAATTTTAAATTTTATCTAAACTTTACAAGTTGAACAAGTTAGTATGTCAATTTTTAATCAATGGGAAACACGTGATTGCCGTTATCATGTGACCATCACGAATTTAGTCCATTGTTGCAATTGTCTCTTTATTTGATTTTTATTACCATCGCACTCTATAGCAATGCTAGGGATGTTGGAAACGAACCCCTTAATTCTGATCCTCGGTCAAGTGACAAGGATGACACCTGAACTGGGGCTCCACTCTCCAAACTTCCACGCCACCCTAATTGGAGGACTTTGAGCCTCTATAGATTTAACGTGTATCAATCCCCTTTATACGGAGGGTCTTTGGTGGTACCAGGAATCGAACTCAGAATTCAGAATTGTACTTCGCCCAACTGTATTTCAATTTATCGGGAAAAATAATATGAATTTTGCCAATTAAAGGTTGAATTCGAGTTCATCTCACGAAAATACATATAGATCCTATTTTTCCTGTAATTTTTGTTATATGTAATTGTCATGTCTGACAGTCCTGTTGGCACATAATTGTCCCTCGAAACTAAACTTATAAAGCGATTTAATATATCGATTAAAAATAGGTGAGGTAAAAAACAAAGGGAAAATGTTTAGGGTCCTGAATAGTATTTGATTGCGTTTTAGAAATTTATTCTTTCTCAGTTTATACTTCAAATTCAGGATGACATATACTAAAAATGAAATAAAAGCAAATATTTGATTGTTAAACAGGGGAAAAAATACATATTTTCACACACATATACTCTAAATAATAAAAAGCCTCGCATCAAGGAGTTATTCTTATGGGACGAAATTGTGTTGGCCCATAATTTATGAAAGAATATGCAAAGGATTAACACTTAGTGGTCAATGACTGACAGGTTGTTCTAGTGGATTGTCGCAAAGCATCCGGATGGTGTGTAAAAATGGATATTCCCCGTTTTTCAAAGATGGAAATTATGCAAACAAGGCAAAACCTCCATGCATGCGAATGTGGTTCAGTCGACTCATGTGGACTGTTCCTCTGTCTCGCAGATGGATTCTCGGAAATGTATACATAGATGTCACCTTTTGGAATATACATTGAACTAAGAGAAGCCTGATGGACAAATCACAGGATCACTCAACATTTGGGTTGGAGCGATGGTATCATTCGACGATGTTGTCAGGAAGAAGGCAGTCATATCAATACAGAGTATCAAGAAGATAGTGACCTACCGAGGGCGACAATAGAACGCATGGGCAGTGTAATCAGCTGATTGGCGCTCAAAGTCGTCCTTATCAACAATCCATCGTGTAACCTGCAATGACTATCGCTAGCCAGCTCAGTGAACAAGGGGTAAGGTCACGGAGGTCATTACGACGACTACCCCTCTATGTTACATACCACCAGGTGCGTTTGCGATGGTATCGGGCCCATTCGACATAGACTGGAGAAGGGAAGACTTATAGATTGCAGCAGAGTTATTTTTAGGGGTAAGTCCCACTTCGAACTGAGCCCAGATAACCACCAAAGACATGTCTGGAGACGTCCAGGACAGCGGTGGGACACTCACCTGTCTGTCGCTCGCTACACAGTTCAGTACTCGGGGATTTATGATATATAATGCCACTTAATTTAATAGCCCAGTCCCTTTGGTTGTCTTCAACGACACGCTAATGGCACGGTGGTTCTCCAACCAGATTTTACGCCCCGTAGTATTGTTCTTCTTTTCACGGACACTTAAGCTTGTATTACCATAGTATAACATTCTGCTGCGCACGACAAATCTTTATAATGATGCATGTCTTTTTGTGTTTCTTGAACATTTCCCTAACTGGCGCGATCGCCAGATCTATCCCTGAAAGAGCACGTTTGGGCTCTGATACCCCGACGTCTCTGACTCTCTGCTGATTGCCCTGATATAATTCTGAAATTGCAGTCGTACAACAGTTTGCATCAGGGCTAGTAGTGGGGCAAAGCATTATTCATTTTTTTTGCTGTTGTAGCTGTATATCCTGAGTAAAATGTTCAATTCTTATGATAGTCTTAGCATTTTGTTTTCAATTCATGTACATCACATCTACCAATTTTCGTTTTATTTGGATAACTCCTTAGTGCGTAGTTTTTTATGTTATGTAGTGTATATTCAAGTATCTAATAACATAACCCATGGTGTTTTACAATAACCTTAACAAAATTCATTCTTAAAAGAGGCTTAAATAAAAATGACAGTTTATATGACAGATTAAAAAGTTACTTTCTTTTCAGTGAGAAATGTAAAGTAAGTTACTTTATTTTCAGTGAGCGAAAAAAGAATTAAAAAAAGAGAGATAAGCAGGCCAGTTTTTAAATGAAAATAAATTGCTAAAACATCACGTAAAGGAAAAAAAACATCAATAGAAAGAAGCAGTCGATTATTTAAATGCGTAAGACTAATGAATATTTGGTTATCTTAAGCTTATCTTCTCAAGACTTATATCTTAATTTATTGCAAGTTTAGTCCACACAAATTCTCTTTTATCTCTTACGTTTCCTTATAATAGCCTATTCAAGATAAAATAAATTTACCAATTAAATATTAATCAAAAATTATTTTTCTTGATATTTTCTGTTCTTAATTTATGCTTAAAGAACTAGAAAAGACACATTATTCAAAATTTAAGGAACTTTTTATTATTTAATTAAAAGAAATGAAGATTAGATTTTTTTTAGAATGAATAAGAAATTTCTTTGCATTCCACTTAAAATGATCAAAACTAATGGGAGATTACGTATGATTTCAACAATTAAAATACCAGGTAAATTGTTTTTATTATTAAGGGCATTTATAATTAGAACATTGGATTATAAGAATAAGTGCAGAATGCAGGATTATCCTCTGCTGGTGAAGTATTTTTCTATTTGAATTCAAAAAGCATAAAACAATAGAATTAAAAATATTTTTTTAAACTTAAAGTACAAGCGTAAAATTTTAAATACACGTAATTAAATTTTCACTGTAGTTATGACACAGCAAATAATCATCTATAGATCGGAATAAAGATAATCTGTAATCGTGAAATTCAATATTTCGAAACTTTGCTCAGTCTTTTGATAAAAGTGCTGATTTTAGCCCACTTTTGAAGTTGATAACTTATATTTCCCTTCCTGAGAAAAATGTACTTTATTTGCAGTATTTGTTAGCTAATTCAGCTAAAAACGCGCTATTTTAAGGAAATCTAGAACTATTATAGTTTAGAACTGCGTAAAATACTATTATTTTAACTAAGTATAATGCAACTGTCATTTGAAAGACAACCCAACGTTTTCAAAAAAAGGTAAATTGCAGCCGTCTACATAATTAAGG
Organism: Trichonephila inaurata madagascariensis; assembly: GCA_019973955.1. Taxonomy (NCBI): domain Eukaryota; kingdom Metazoa; phylum Arthropoda; class Arachnida; order Araneae; family Nephilidae; genus Trichonephila; species Trichonephila inaurata. The sequence continues at coordinate 101,342 of BMAV01012647.1, forward strand.
TTTTAACATCTCATCCAAATATACCAGAATCATTATCTTGATTAAAACAAGATCACAGAGATCAGTGGAAAGCTGGTACAAATTAGTTGGGGAAATTTAGGGACCCACACCCTTTTTCTAACATGACCCAAGAATTTTCTGCGTGTATGGCCCTTTATAATAAATATACCTTTTTCTTTTACATTGTAACGGGTCCACAATCCGCATCTTTCATTAATCCTCTAGGGCATTGCTTCTCAAACTTTCAATACTCGCGACCCAATATTCAATCATCATTTTCATCGCGCCCCCCTCCATACAATAACATTGCATTGAATTCAATAATACTATACTTTTACACTAAAGCTACAGAACGACTTTAACCTCTTATGTGCCACCGACGTATAAAAACGTCTCGCTCAGCCAAGGCATTAATCACCTGGACGTATATATACGTCTTTTCGAAGTACGATCTTTTCTGTGCACTGCTATCCATAAAATTATTCCTAAGGCTTTGGAACACAATTAATGGACTTTGACAGTCTTTGAAAAGGATTTACTGATTTCAGAGGATTTTGCCTATTTATTCCTCCCTCCAAATAAACATCAAAATGCGCGCGTCTACGTGGAAAACCCTGGCATTGGGGACCAAACCGCGTAACTTTCAACCGGCAGTTAAGGAATTAATTATAAACCGTACACACACACACAAATCATCAAAATAAGTGTTAATGCAAGCCCATAGGGTCACTGGTAATTATCAAGCTTGTTTTTAACTTAGTATTGTTAAATTAATAATATAATACATTGTACAGTACAGATACTTTTATAAGTGTATTGTATCAGTGTAAATGTGTATTTTATATTTTATTATGTCAGAAAGTATTTTGTTTGCTTACTTTCAGTAAATTAATAATGTTTTGAATAATCTTTAGTTTTCAACTTTTCAATATGCTCGCGCCCCCTTGTAGAGTTATCACGCCCCTCAAGGGGGCTGCCCCACAGTTTGAGAAACTCTGCTCTAGGGCAGTGCTTCCCAACCTTTTTAACGTATTGGTCAAAGTTTGATAATTTTACCGCGGCCCGCTGAGGAGGGAACATTGATTATTCAATTCCTACTATTAACTCACACTCTCTATATATTTATTTATTTGTTTATTTATTTATTTATTTATCTTGGTGGAATTTTCAGTCGTTAATAAAATACATTTTAAAGCGCTCAATTGAGGTTAAATTTTATACACATGATTATTTTGGATGACAATACAATAATTTAATTATGATTAATAAAAATTAATTGATTAAAACTAATTATTTAAAGAATTACAAATACCACACAGTCACGTTGGTGACTTAGCGACAATTTTGGCGACTTGTGTCAAAACTTGAAAAGGTTTTTTTTCTCACGTTTTAAAGCATTCAGTTGAACTGAAATTGTATGCACGTTAAATCTGTCGAGAGCTGAAACGTCCTCCGTTGGTGTGGTGTGGTAGTTAGGAGAGGGGGGTGCCAGCTCAGGTGTCGTCCACGTCACTTGATCATGGTTCAAAATTACGTGGTCCGTCGCCAAAAGCCCTCGTGTTGCTGAACAGTGCGACGTTAATATTCAATCAATCAATCAATCAATGAACTGAAATTGTATATACACGATTGTTTTACATGACAATACGATACTTTAATGATAATTAATAAAAAAATAAAAATTAATTACCGCTTAATGTTGTAATTCTGTCATATGTATATACATATTTATAGTAATTATAACTATTTAATAAAAAGTAGCTAAAATAAAATTTTCTTTGTTGATCTAAGTGCAGGAATTGACTTAAATTTTTTTTTTATTACTTGTTTATATTTTAAATTGTATTTGATTGAATAATTTAATTTAACAGTATTTAAACGTGTCTTCAGAATAAAAAATACAGTTACATCAAAAAAATTATAAAGTGAGATTTAACATGGAATAAGTATAAAGTGATTTCCATGAAAAAGAGTCACACAAACCCGAAATAAATATACCACAATAAATAAAATGAAAAAAATGTAATGTTCCTTGTGCGGCCTGGTACCTTTTGATCCACGGACCGGTTCCGGTCCTCAGACCGGGGGTCGGGGGCCACTGCTCTAGGGAATTTTTTTAAAACTGTTGTGCGATTATAAAATCGCATTTTGTGAAGGACCCGTGATCTATATAAAAAGTAAGTTGCTATTTAAATTCAAGCGACGAGAGAGAGGTTGTGTCGATGGTCGTTAGGCTGACACTGAAGATAGAGTTATAATAATTGAAGTCATCGGAGTAAGGAGAGCCGCGAAATCTATGGAGGAAAATCATCAGTGCTGCAGAATTAATTATCACAGTTATTGTTATTACAGAATTATTATTAATATTTAGGTAATATAGTAATTGAGGTGACCACTCCCTTCGTTTAAACATTTTTGATAATAAATTGATAAATAAAATAAAGGAGGTGATTTTATTTAAATGTTTCTTGAATCTGTGCATCCAAATCCACAAGCGATCACAGGTTCACGACAACGTCAGTGTTAATTGATCAAAATATTTGTTTACTCTTTTGTGCGATATGGAATTATTAGTGCGGGGTACATAAAATTCTTTATTCCGTTTCTCACGCCGTGGTAGCCTAGTGGTTATAGCCACGAATTCGGGGCTGGCACGTCTTGGTTTCAAGTCCTGGAGTCATTGAAGTGGTCAAGGTAATTGACTTGTGGCTGGCATGTCATGAGTTCGAGCATAACACCACTGAAGGACCGCCATGTTAAATCTGTCGAGAGCTCAAACGTCCTCCCGTTGGTGTGGTAGTTAGGAGAGGAGGGTGCCAGCTGAGGTGTCGTCCTCTTCACTTGACCGTGGTTCGAAATTACGAGGTCCGTCGCCAAAAACCCACGAGTAGTTGAACAAGGCGACGTTAATATTCACTTACTCACTCACGCCACTGAAGACCCGCCGAGTAGAGGAGGCTGATGCATGTTAAATGTGTCGAGCTTCCGTTGGCGTGGTGTTGTAGTTTGGAGACGGACGTACCAACTCAGGTTTCGTCCTTGTTACTTAACCGAGGCTCAAAATTGCGAAGTTCGGTCGTCAATAGCCCTCACGTTGCTTTATAGTGCGATGGACTCTCACTCGTTTTGCAGCTAATTTTTTATTCTCTTCACACGCTGTATAATTTACGCTGTTCAAAACGGTTTTTTTAAAATTGAACTTAACTTGAAAAATAAAATTTATCAAATCATGCGTCAGTTCTGATCAATATAGTCAGTTACTGACCTCAGTTGATAGAATGTATCGTCCATTTGTATCGCTGCATACCCAAAAATAGACCAGCCTTGAAAGCGACTTATTTAAAGAAACGAAATGGTTGTATTTAATTTAAATGACCTTGCTATTTATTTAAAATAGAGAGTCAAGAAGGATGGATGACAAGAAGATTGAGGTGGAATTAATTGGTTAGAAATGAATCACCTCAAGTTTAATAATTATAATTATGATGATTTATACAGAAACTCGTGAGATGGAGAAAAATGAAATAGACAACTAAAAACACAGACTATTCTTAGAACGAAGCTTGTTTTGTAGCTTAGCGTGAATGGAAAGAAGGTGATAGTATATTCATTTCGTATGCATGTCCAGTCATGTGTTTCTGGTGACCCTGACTAAGACTAAGAAAATTCTTAGTATGTTATATACGCCTAAGCCTTAATTGATACTTGCGTAATTTGCCTTCATTAGAATGTGTATATCCAAGATTTTTTCTCTATAATACTTGTGGTTGAATTCGATTGAAGAACAGGAAGAGAAGATTAATGAAACTGTGGTAAAATATGTTTTATCATGTAAGCATCATCTTTCAAAGTCATTATTTTGTAAAGTTTTTACAATAAAGAATCAAAGAAAAGTATATAATGTATTATTTATATAACACCGGACAAAGCTAAACGTGGGATTTCAGAGAGAAGATTGCATTGAAAGATTTAAGCCACCAAAAGTACTTATTTTTGATGTGTAAGTTATGTTCATACATAAGCTTTGATTTTTGCTTTAAATCAACAAAATTAAATGGCAATGGCAAATCTGCTGTATCATTTTGTACTGAACACTGTAGATTTTGAAATATTTTATTTCATTCAGCACCATACACAGACTACTTTCATAGATTTATTATACTTTAAAAAAAGTTAGACAAAAGCACCGAGACGTAATCTTTATGCTAAAAATAAAAAAATATATATGTTTGTATATTGGAGGGGTTTAAGCCCTCTTAAAGCCTCACTTTTGTGTATGTACGTCTCTCTTTTTTCATTTTATTCTAAACTAAGTATTATACTCCCATTACCTTTGTTTCTCCTCCTTACTTAAGAGATAAATGGTATCATTTAAAAAATAATTATTAAATAGTAGCAAAAAAATTATGTCCAATACATAAACCGAAATTCAAATTACACACACAGAGTGATCGATTTAGATTATTAATGAACATGTAAACAAAATTAAATATAAATAAACATAACTAAAAAGAAATATAAATAAATATGAACATAGGTAAATACACAGTGGCGTAACGGAGGATATTAGGGCCCTCTGCAAAGTCAGGTTTTGGACTTCAAGCTGGATCTTGGCGTCAGTCAGGCTTTAAGCCCCTAGAATCCTGAGCCCCGCGCAATGCGGGAGTTGCGAATGTACGTTGCGCCACTGTGAATACAGGATGAAGTCATATTTTTTACTTAAATGCTAATAGCATCCAGTCAAAGAAACAGAATATGCGGCGCTAGCCGGCCTGTTGGATATATAGAAGTCGGAAGCGTAGGCTATCTTGGAACGTGTTTTCCGTTTCTGTAAAGAATAAAATGAGCGAGATTGAGTTGACATGCAAAATAAGAGGATCGTTGGGTGAAAATATGTGAAATATTCATATGCTGCCGTGGTTAAAGTGTACCGTGACTGGAATAAAGACACTATTGAAAATAAACTACGTGCAAGCTTCAGTGCACCTCGTGTCACTGATGTCAGAAGAAATGTAGATTGTGATGGTGTGCGAGTACTGATAGATGTGTGTGTGTGTTTCAGTTGAATAAATGAAGTATTAAAAGAATCGGAAGATTTGTAGACGTTTAAGACGACATACACAAAACCCCGTTGCGTATGGAGCTCCAAAGCAGACGGAAGGGCGTGCGTCCATAGAGACGAATTTGTTTTTGCAAAAAACGTCTTCAGTTTGCTTGACAATTCCAGAATTTTACTGTTAATTATTGGCAAAGTGTTGCTTTCTTCGAAAAGTCCTTTTTTTCACTCTTTTGAACGAATAGACCTTCACGTGTCAGCCGCGGGAAACGTCCGATAGTAAGCGCCCTAAAGACAGGTAAGTTCTTGAGGAATAAATTGTAATTACTTCTTGAAACTTAAGTAATTACAGTAGATTTTTCTTTGATATGAAACAATTAAAGCAGACGTATATGCCACATTATTAAAGACTCAAATCACACAACTTAGAATACAGCTATTCGAATCCTTTATCCAAATTTCTCATAAGACCAATAAAACGCTCAGACGCAGTAAAATTTTTGACTCCATTATTCCTCCTTTGCATCGCCCTTATATAAATCGCAGGAAAATGATGAAATTAGGACTTTCATCGAATCTCTAAGGGAAGTGATCAATTCAGGCAAGATGTTAAAATAACATCTCATTGAGGTCATTTTCCCTTACGTAAGTAAGTGATTTTATCAAATCCCCGAACTGTTTTAGTGAAATGATGAAATGAACAAGTCAGCCATATTTTTTTAAAGATATGGAGTTGATATTTAGGGGATCCATAGTACTACCTGTATGGTTGGTAGTAAAAGGACTCGACCTCCCAGGTGTCCCCCCTGAACAGCAGCGAAATCCCTAAGGGATAGAATCAACTGACGCGAGATGTTAAAATAACGTCTCTACAAGGTCATTTCCATGATGAAAGTAAGGGATTTTATGAAACCCTGAACTGTTTCAGTAAAATGATGAAATGAACTAGTCAGGATTTGCCATTGCAAAATGCTGTCCAGGTGGGGGGGAGACACCTGGGGGGTCGAGTCCTTGAGCTTTCTAACCATACAGGTAGTACTATCGATCCCCTAAATATCAACCCCATATCTTTAAAAAAATGGCTGACTTGTCCATTTTATCATTTCACTAAAACAGTTCGGGGATTTGATCAAATCACTTACTTATATAAGAGAAATGACCTCAAAGCGACGTTATTTTAACATCTTGCGTGAATTGATCATCTCCCTTAGGGATTCGATGGAAGTCTTAATTTCATCATTTTACTGCGACATATAGACAGTGGAGCCCTTCTAGAAAATTCAGAAGAATTAGTCTTTAAATTATCCTCCTTATTATCCTCGAAGTATCTAATTTCCATACTAAATTGGCAACCAAATTTGTCACTAAGGTCAAATCTACTTAGTATTATTGATGAGTGTCCTCTCTTGACCTTCAAGTGATCTTTTCGGCCACAACACCCTTTCAGCAGAAAAGCAAACGAACTAAATTTCTATAACAACATATTATAGGCAGTGTTAATATGAGGGGAATATATTTTTTTCATGGCATTGCTTGGATCCTCTTGTGGTTGTAAAAGGTGCATTCAACGGATTGGGTTATGTATCCATTGTTGCCACCCATGTACAGTCATACGTGTTGATTGTATTTCCTGCGAAGGTTAGATTCTATCAAAAGACCACTTGCCATACTTCTAGAATAGTCCGAGAATGGTCAGAGCAGCATGATGGAAACTTCCAAGTCCTCTACTGCTCCGAGTTAACAAGATCTGTATGTAGTACAGCCTCTTTAGGAAAATGTCCGTCGCCATGTTCTCAGTATGGACATTTCACCCTGCGCATTGCCGCTTGTGTTGAATGCATAGCAGTTTGCATAGCTTCAAATACTTGCGCCAATTTTCCTGTAACTTATTGACTCACTTTTATGCCGTGTAACTGCTGTCCGTGTTGTAAAACGTGGACAGTATCAAGTTGTCACAATAATGTTACTCGACCCTATATAAGTAAAATAAAATATACACTGCTGCCTATTAAAATTGAAACTCTGGGATGGAAAGAAAGTAACAAAACTTTTCTTATAATGCGTATACTGCATAGTAGGAAGAAAAAACGATTGAATTTGCAGGCAATATGAGGGTACACAGGTTTCAAAATTAGTACACACAGCTGCCGCATCTGCCAGCTTCTACTCGGTTAACTATCGAGTAGAACTGGGATTGGATGTCAGATACAGGCAAGTCATTCCATATTGCTTCAAGTCTATGACATTTCGTCACAGGTAGTAGTTGGAGAGCGGGGTGATCCACACACACACAGTTTCTCAGCAATGCATGATCAGAAGAGACCTGGATGGGTGAAAGATCTGGAGAAATTGCTGATCAAGGCAACGGTCGAACATCCTCTGTGTCCAAGTACATCAGAATCCGGTGGGCAACATGCAGTCTTGTGCTATCTCGTTGAAAGATGATATCTCCGAGGTCCCGAAGATAGGGAACAAATACCTTTAGATAGGAATAAGTTAAAAAATGTAGAACTTAATATTCAGATTATCTGGCTAAAGAGGTGCACCCAGTTGCTACCCATACCATCCCACTAGGTGCAGGGCCGGTGAGATGATATGGAATGCAAGCAGGCCACATACGTTCTCTGTACCTCCAGAAATGGGCATGTCCTTCAGGATGCTGCACACAGAACTGAAACTCTTCTGAAAAGACGTCGTGGTGCAACTCCTGTATTCAATTTTGTCGTTGGGCTTACCACTGTCATTGCACATATCTATGTTTTAGTGTCAACTAAGCTTTGATAAAGGTCACCTTGCACACAATCCATGCTGCCCCACACGTCGCCACATTGTCCGTCTCCACATCTTGTTCACTTAAGGTCCCTGATGTAGCTGCACAATTCTTCAAGGAAAATCTGACAACATGTTTGCTTTCTTGGATGTTAATGGAAGGAAGCCGTTCAGATTCTGCATAGCGTTAAGTCTTTCTATATTGTACCCATCTGTTCTATGACGCATGGCGGTCGCTGGATTCCGACCAATTTGAGTAACAATATCCTGCCGTGATAAACCACACTTTGATATACCAGGATTCTGCCGCTATCGAATTCCGACGCTTGGTGGTATCAGTTTCTTCTTATAAGAAAGGTAACATGATCTTACAACCAGACAACATTCAAATGGGATTTTCGAATGAGAAACCCGAAACACACAACATTCCTTTTACGCAGAAATTGAAATGCCGCTTCTCCCACTTGCGTCATTCGATTGTGAGTGAATACTAATCGTTTGTTTTTCCCAACATCTGCTTCCTTTCATGCGAATTTCACATTTGTATCGTCTCTCTTTCATAATGTTGACATTTTGATGGCATCAGTGTAGATAAACATCAGAAGAATAAAATATAACTAAATCTCTAAGAAACATTTGATACTTTGAATTTGATACTTTTCTCTGAGAGCATAAGTAAGCGTTTGCATAAGTAGGAAATTTTCAAAACTGATATTGATAATATTCTAGTGAATTCAAAATATAAAACGTAGTTGATAATATTCTAGTGAATTCAAAATATAAAACGTAGTTGAAATATTGAAAAAAAAAATGCTTTGTTAAATTATTAGAAATAAAGCATTTCTTATACATATAATATTAAGAGTTCACTTTTATGGAAATTTAAATAATTTAACCGTAAGCGCGGTAGCAAAAATCAAGCGCATTATCTTCAGTTCAATAAACTAATGATTTTCTTTCAAAATATTACTACGCACCTGAATTTCTATGCACCAACCATAAAAATTACGACATATTCTCTGAAAAAGTATTACTCAATATTTTTCCTATTCATCTTTTTCCAGTTTACTCAGGATATATTTATGAGAGTTGGAATAGCAAAAAGAAAAAAAAAAAAAAAGATCTTTGATTCACGGAATTCAGTATGAGAAAAATCGGTTGAAAGTATTGGTTGTCAATCAAAGTTCCGAAGAAGGAGTACAAAAACTGTCATGAGTTTTTATTTATTGATTATAGATAGCTGTGAAATAGTGAGCACTAGAACAAAAGGATGTATGTGGATTTTTTTTTGGTAAAGAAAGAATAATTGAACTTTATACGCAATTTCGATCATTTGAAACAAACATTCCTTAACCATTCTTTGCGTGCTTTTTTCTTTTTTTTTGTGAAATAAACCAAGGTGATATAATTAATGCTCTAATTAAAGGAAAAATGTTTAAAAAAAATCCTAGTATAAATATCCTTACTAATATTATAAACGTGAAAGTTTGTATGGATGTTTGTTATCCTTTCACGCAAAAACAACTGAATGGATTCTAATGAAACTTTACAATAATATAGCTTATACATCAAAATAACACATATGCTATAATTTATAAAGATATTGTGTGAATTGTCCAAAATATAACGATAATTGTCAAGAAAGTAGGAGAAAATTCTACCATCTGCAAAAAGCCCGCACAGCATATATCTATCTTTTATGTGTAAAGCAAAACTTTGCATTTTGTTTTGTCTACGCCAGGAACTGCGAAAGCTTGAACAGGCGGAGTGTGAGGCTGATTACAATTTTAGCATAAAATAAATACAACAAAAAGTAATATTAACGTATTACACTTTCAGGTATAAATTATTTATACTATTTTAAGCGTTCATTACAAAAAATTTGTAACAATGTGCTACTTTTGCTGAGCAGAAATCAGCTTAGGAAGGTGTTTTCAAAAATCGCCCCACAAGAGAGTTATGGGCGTTATAAATAAAAAAAAAATCCTTTTTATCAGCTTTGAGATCTACAGACTAAAAATTTAACAAACAGGGTTTTTTTTTTTTCAGCTTAGATATGCAAAAAGCTTTTTTTGTTTGTTTCATTTGCAATTCACTTAAAATTAACTCATTAAAAACTTCTTTATCCTTCAATCTGTATTGTTTTAATTTTTTAATTCATTTGTGCGAAGAATGGGTATAGTAGCTAGTATAATATTAAATGATTAAAAAAACAGTATGATGGAAAAATATCCATCATCATGGAAATTTGCATATTAAGCTAAGTACAAAATAAATAAAAAAATAATACATCTTCTATCATTTTTACTCCTGATGACAGTTAAAGAAAAACAATTATTATTATTATTCTAATTTCATCTGTATGGTTGTACTTGTCGTTGAAAATTTTCGTCACCAAGGCCATCTTTTAATAGCCAACTACCTTCTAACTGGTCCAAGTAATCTTCAATGTCCCTCTCTTTAAAAAAACTTCTCAAAAAATACACAAAATAGACATATAGTAAAAAAAAACATTTTCGTCATACATTCGAAGTGAAACAACTGCATAGTGTTGTAAATTTCTCTCACATGGCTTTGGGAAGATTATTTGGGGTATTCGATATAAATGTCACAGAAAATAACAGAAACACAAAAACAAACCTTTTTTCCATTCATTCTCACTTTTATAAGCAAAAAATCAGATTAGTTATAAAAAAATTCAAGAAATCGCTCAAGTTTCAACTACAACAAACAGGGGTAATGGCAGGTTCAAACGCGTTATGGTGGTCCGTCGCCAAAAGCCCTCATGTAGCTGAACAGTGTAACGTTAATATTCACTCACTCACTCAAACGCGCTATGATTGTGAAATTTGATTTTTTTTGACAGATATGTTCCTTATTACGCAATTAGAGTTTTAAAAATATGTAATGATAGAAAAGCCAGCATATAAGTATCTACTCTACATTTTATTATGTGGTTCCTTGCACAAAGCACTTCCTCCTACATTTATGAAAAATAGCATTGATTGTTATAAAAATTCCTGAAAATCGGTGAGTATATGTTAAACAACAATACCGTAACTTCACACTGTCAAATCGTGTGATGATAAAAATGTAGAATTGTTTTAATAACTATGCAGTTATATCCTAAGTAATGTACGTGAGATATTAAAAATATCAATTACGTAAAGCTGTATGATATTCACCAGGAATTGTTTTATATAAATTATTCATTAAAATAAAATTCCTGCGATGTGTTTTACTTAACACACCAGATAGGATCAAAGAGACACATATTTTTCTTATTCATTAAACAATATCATTTTTCTTACAACGCAGAACATAAATTTAGAAGGGTATGCACAGATACAGTAAGAATGTGATATGAATGCTTACTAATAAATCAGTACTTATCTTCATAAAGATAATTTGTTTTAGCTTTCAGAGACATTAAGTGTTTTCTTATTATTTAACACAAATTTTGAATGACCCAATGCCTAAAAATACCACGATATAACTACTGCATATTTCTAACTTCTTTATCTGACCTTGTTGAGTATAAAATATATAAAGAAACTTACGCATTTTGTTTTACAAATGCACTTAGTAATATATATTTATCACATTTTCGTATATTCATTTTTCACACAATAAGTAGAACGCAAATGTTCATGACACTAATTGCAGCCTCGACCCCATGCGAATACAAAAGTTCCTTGAATGAAATTTCTACGCAGATGGAAATTAAATCGCGAACACCAACAATAAATACTTGACCACTTATATAATAATTTATTACATTGATAAGAAAGTGACTGGAATTTCACACCTTTATGTTTTACACACACACAACGGACACAAAATATTTTTTATTCTACAGGAAGATAAAATTAAAGATCAAAATTCAGTATTTTATGTAAACTGTTTATACAGAAGTTACTATAATAAGAAGTAGTTACTTATAAGGCTCTTTTTGTCTTTATCATAAAAAAAACTAAAAAAGGCATTTTTTTAAATCTTTTTAGAGTATTTCATAATTTTCATTTGAGAAATATCTACTTTGTTATGTTTTTCTGCATCATTATCGTTTAGGAATATAAACTTTTTCTGATTTAACAAATGTATAAGAAAATTTTTATTTATTAAATTAATATTTAAATATCGTTTTTTATTAACTATACGAAAGGATTCTATTTGAACTCTAATATATGATTTTGTTGTTTATTTACATGATTTTCTTTTAAAATTATTGCATAGCTGGACACTTTGTGATACCCCCGCGGCCCCGGGGTATCATCTCCTCATCCACGTGACCTAGATTTGTAGGAATAAATGATTGATCACCCGAATTCTCCGTAATAAATCCAATTTATTATATATATATATATATATATATATATATATATATATATATTGATCAACGCAACACAAGTCTTACTAGGGGGATATGATCAGAAGTGATACTACATAATTCTAAATTCTATGTAAATAGCGCCTGGAATCCTTATCACTATCTATATGAAAAGCTATCCTAAGAATCCTTATCCGCCTTAGATTTCTTAACACACTTAAGTCCGTTCTATAATTACACTTCTGTAATTAATAGCTTATCAATATCTCACGGCGATCAGCACCTCAGCTTTCTGTCTCTTCTTCTATTCTATTCTTCTACTATTCATCCCTATTATTCTTCCATTCTATTACTATCCGACTACTATCCGGCTTCTATCCGACTAACTCGCGAATGCTAAAGCTCGATTATATATCTATTAACTATAATCTGCATATCGCGGTTTCTTCTTGAGAGGATTGGATTGAAATAATGCCGTTCTGGCCCCAAAGATTACCCAAGAAGATTAGTGAGAAGGCGCGATAAAGCCCCGTCACAACTTATGCACAAAATGTCCAATGTAATTACATAACGATTATGTATTTAGGGGGGGAAGTGGCAAACGTACAGATAAAAATTTCGCAATTTCATACTTGTGTAAAACGATTTTTTAAAAATAGATATAGACAGATAGTGTTAAGGCTGTTTGTTAAAAAGTTCTTAAGAACATAATCTTGTTATGCTACATCTCTCTCTCTCTATATATAAGAAAAATGACTCATTCACTCATCACGAGATATCTGGAACTCTTAGAACAACAGACTTGTGAAATTTGGAAGGAACATTTCTTTCATTGAGTAGAGGGGAAATCGTCCCTGAAGGGAGGGGGTGGGTGAGGGTGGCTATAGACAGAGATTCCTGTTTTTGAACTATTGAATCAACATACTTGCAATTCTGCAAACATGTTTCTTTTGTTGACTAAAAATTCGCTTAGAACGGGTAGTGCTAAAATCGATCCCCAAGGAGACTTACAAGGGCGTTATAGATACAAAAAACTCCTATTTTTGAACTATTAAAACTACACATTTGAAATTTTGTAAACTTGTTTCTTTTATAGAGTAGATATCCACTAAAAACGATTGTCCCAAGGGGGTCGAAAGGGGTCATTAGAACGTTATAGTACCAGTAAATCCTTTCCTAAATTACTAAATAAGATTTTTTTTTTTTGCAATATATATATATGGTTCACTAATTAATTATTACTCTGATTATCAAGAGTTTTATCCGGTTTCAAAAATATATAAATCTCCTAATGTCTTTCTAATCTTCCAACACAACCTGAACTAAAAAAAATGATTCGTGGAGAATCTCGTAAAAGATTATCTGTATGTCAAAGAATAGAGTGGTTGGAAATTGCGAGAGAAAGACATTACGACTCTCATTGAATTCTTGATGGAATGCAATGCCTTTCAATCTTAGATAATAAGAGAACAGGTCTCATTAATTATTGACAGCTTAAAAGGAAGTTTAACACACGAAAAGTTAGTATAATTGTTGTGCGCTTGGCTTCAATTTATGGGAACTTGACTCATTTCTGAACCGAAGCTAAATTCTATAAAGCGATAAAAAAAAATTTAAGCTTTAGATTTGCTTCACATGTGGACGTGTTACTTTTTAAAATCGCAATTGTTATGACACAGCCACTTAAAGAGGTATTAAAACAGCGAGATAAAAAACCTAGTCTGATAAAAAAGAAATACTTTCTTTATAATATTTTTTTCCACAATGTATAAGTAATTAAAAGTTTAGTAGATTGTTTCCAAAATAAATTTAAAAGTAAAAGAATATATTCGAAAAGTCAGTACAACAGGAACTTTAAAAAAATACCATTTTTATTTTTAAATACCGTTTTTTTTCCCTATCTATCTGCGGAATGTGTAGTACAAATCTTTTGAAAGTTTTTCATTTTTCAGCGTATTGCTTTAGCTATTATTTTACTAGATTATTTGTAACACATCACAGAACAGACTTGCTAAACAGAATATCATGCTATTCTGTTTATTTCCTGTAGATTAAAATTTTAGCCCTTACAAGAAAAGTAGAGCACAATAATCTATCTATCTATTTATCTTATATATATAAATGGATGTTTGTATATATGAAATCGCATCACTCCACACAACACCGTTCAACCGATCACTATGAAAATTGGTATACATATGTATTTTTTATGGAGAAAGTTTTTGTGCTATCCTCTTTGTTGCAGACCCCCGCCAGGTGGCGCTACAGCATATCAACTTCTGCACCGTTCAATCTCCAAGTGGTCAACAGGGTCACCAAAAACGATGCCAACTTGGCTCTATCGCTAACATTTCGCTATGTTTCCATTGAATCGCCATTATAATGTAAGGAATGGCGTCGCTTGCGAATATTACAATTTTGACATAAAACAGACACAACAGAAAGTAATATTGACGTATTACACATCCAGATATAAATTATTTACTTTATTTTGAGCTTTCATTACACAAAATGTGTAACAATGTGTTACTTTTGCTGAACAGAGATCAGCTTAGGAAGGTGTTTTCAAAAATCGACCCCCAAGAGAGTTACGGGGCGTTATAAATAATAAAAAAAAAACCTTTTTATCAGCTGTTAGATCCAAAATTTTAAATCTGTAGATGTAACAGCTGAACCATAAAAAACCATATTTGTTCAATTTTAACAAATATGGGTTTTTAATGCTGAGATATGCAAAAAGTTTTTTGTTCAATTTGTAATTCACTTAAAATTAATTAATTCAAAACTTTTTTATCCTTCAATCTGCATTGTTTAATTTTTTAATTCATCCGTGCGAAGAACAGGTATACTAGATAGTGTAATATATACAGTCTGTACATATGCTTACGCTCTGTACAACGCACTTAAATTGAAGGGTTATATTCTTATGCTTTAAATATTTCATTTGAAAAGTTGTTCTGTATAAACACATAAATATGCAAATTTCCTAGGTTAATGTTTTCTAGGTGTATAATTTATAAGCATTCACGAAATCTAAAATTGAGAACTTTTCCTAAGTTTCTTATTTTTCCAGGACAGTGTATGAATACATGTTTCGACTTCAAATTTTTTTACACATGTCTAACTATTATTTATTTATTATGTAAAATAATTGACAGAGACGAATTGAAAAATTGTAATTTGAATGGTTCTCAATCTAGTTGCTTATAAAGTTAAAAATTTGTCTTCTTACAATATAAAAAAAATTAACTTACATTATTTTTTTCCGTTTCTATATGTCGCAGTAATTTATGTTTCAAAAACGTGCTTTCTGACTAAGTTTTCTTAATAAATCGAAGAAAAAGAACAAATAGTTTAGAAAATACTTTTTTAAAGGTTCTTTTGATCATGTAAGATGAGTTTGGTTTTTTTTAAAAGTGTTGTACGATTCTCATCACATTTTCATAATATCGTATTTTGCAAATTAAATATGAATTCTTTTTCTTTCTTAATGTAATAATACTTAATATATTTCTGCAAATACGGAATCTGCGATTAATAGGGATCGTTAAATTCAGCTAACGCTACCTCCGCTTATCTCTCTTTCAATAAGTCACCAAAATAGTATCCTTTTCAAACCGCCAAAAGGAATGCCAGCTCAGGTGTCGTCCTCTTCACTCGATCATGGCTCAAAATTACGAAGTCCGTCACCAAGAGCCCTCGTATAGCTGAGTAAAACGAAGTTAATGTTCACTTACTCTAATCACCAAGACACTTAACTGCAACGAGTTCCAGTGGCTGCGTTAGGGGAATGGTCATGGTTGTGGCCGTCATTGTTTCCGTCGAGCTGGAGGCCGAAGTCCTGGTACTATTTGTGATACCCCCTTCCCGGGGGTACCATCTCTTCCTCTACGCGATCTAGATTTGTAGGAGAAAATTATTGATCACTCGAGTTAGCCATAATCAACTAATTTATTATTATTCCAATATATTGATCCAAACAACATAAATCTTACTATAGGGATGTAATCAGGAGTGATATAACGTAATTTTAAATTCTAAGTAAATAGCGCTTGAAATCCTAACCACTATCTTTTTGAGAAGTTATCCAAAGAATCTTCATCTACCTTAGATTCATTAACACGCTAAAGCCCGTTCCATAATTACACTTCTACATTTATATCTTACCAACAGCTCACGGCGTTCAGCATCTCAACTTTCTACTCCTTCTTCTATTCTACTACGCGAATACTAAAGCTTCATTATATATCTATTAACTAATCTGCATATCGTGGTTTCTTCTTGAGAGGATTGGATATGAAATAACGCCATTCTGGCCCCAAAGATTCCCCAAGAGGATTAATAGGAAGAAAGCGATAAAGCCCTGTCACACATTAAAGATCTGCAGTGTAGAGGTGTGGCACTTGTAAGGAACAATAACAAATACTATTTCCTTTCAGTAATTTCCATTTCCCCGTGTGGCCAGGGTAGCCTAATGGTCAAGGTAACGGAATTGTGGCAGGCGTGTCATAAGATCGAGCCTGGTACCGTTGAAGACCTGCTGTGCAGAAGGGGCCAATGCACGTTAAATATGTCGAGGCTCAAACGTCCTCTCGATGGTGTGATGTGGAAGTAAGGAAAGGGGATACCAACTCAGGTATAGTCCTCGTTACGTGACAATGGTTCAAAATTACGAGGTCCGTTGCCAATAGTCCTTGTAATGCATCTTCTCCCATTCCTTTTCCCAAACCCAAAAAATTATAAATATATGTCAAAGAAATTTCCCTTTAAAAAATCGTCTTAAAATTCAGTTTGTTTACAAAATCCTTATTTTCTACAATCTTTCTTCGATTTCAGTTAAATTTAACTTTAATTTGGGCAAAATGAGAGAATCAGTAAATAACAATATTAAACTTGATCGTTAACACGCCGTTTCAAAATACTATTTAACTTATCAATCCATTTAACGATATAATTTTTATACTGATTTGCTTTTCTGCCTTAAAAACCTCACATTTCTAACTTTCGGTCCAAAATAGTTTCCTACATTTCATCATAGCTTGTAAGTAGAGTCCTGATATGTTAGTTATTTCTCTTTTAAAATATCTGACTACGTTCGAGACCGTGATTTTGCAAAAGCGTACAAACAAATATTTTTTTAATATTTAATGTCACTTAGATTAGAATATACGTATAAAATTGCTTTAAGAATATTAGTACAATAACAAATTATTTAAATACAATATTTTGGCAAAAAATGAACTTAGAATTACCTTTTTTTCAAAACATTCTCCTTTTCTGAAAAATGCTTCTATAATAATAATATTTTGCTTATATATAGCTAAGACTTCTCCAGAGGGACTGAACTACAACTTAAAAAATTCACATTATTTTCAGAGTTGCTACAGATTAAAATAATTATCAGTGTTTTTCTGTTAAATTTTCTCCATTCTATATATTAAAATATGGATAAATCCACTTCAAATTATATATTTCAAAAATCCTAGGTCAGGCTCTGTACAGAGGTTTGAGCTATAGATATAGGCAAAACATTATTACAGAACCATTTTCCATAAAAGAAGAACATTTGGAAAGTAAAAAATTCTACGTTCATTTTTTGTCAAAATATTGCCTTTAAATAATTTTTAATCATAATAATATTCTTAAAACAATTACATACGTGTATTCTAATCTAAGTAACCTTAAATACTAAAAAAATATTCATTTCTACGCATTTGAAAAAGCACGATTCCGAACGTATTCGGATACCTTAAATCTTCATAAACTGTATACATCTTCATAAAATGAATTTTAAATTACTGTGTTTATCCCCTTAAATTTATGTTATAAATCAAGAAAAATATCTTAATAAGTTATTAAAATTAGTTTAAAAAGTAATGTATGAATATCTGCCAGAATTTATTTATTTAAACTAAATTATTTGGAGATTGTATTACAAGTAGATGTGTGCCGAATTTATTTCTTCCTTATTAATTTTTCTCATACTGCATTATATCATTTTAACCAAATATGACTCAACCAACGATTTTATCAGTCTCAAAATTGCCTCTAATGTTTTATACTACATAAATGTTCCGAATACGTTACAAATAAAATAAAAAAAAAGGTTCTCGCATAATAACAAGAAAGAGGTTTATAAATATTTTTTTAAGTGAACACATGGAATAATATCAATGCTAATTCTTTTTTAATTATATTTAAAATCATTTAAGGTATCCGACTACGTTCGGAACCATGATTTTAAAAAAGCACATAAATGGATAATTTTCATGATATTTAGTGTCACTTAGATTAGAATACATGTATACAATTGTTTTAAGGCATTATGACAAAAAATTATTTAAATACATATTTTGGCAAAAATTAACTTAAATAACCTTTTTTCAAAATGTTCTCCTTTTGAAAAATGCTTCTCTATTATAATAATTTTTTGCCTGTATATAGCTCAGACCTCTGTACAGAAGCTCAACTATGAATTTTGAAAAATTCAAAATTAGTTTTCAGAGTTACAACCATTTGAAATAATTATCGGCGTTTTTTCTAAAAAATTTCTCCCTTTTGTTTGTCGTAAAACATGGATGAACCGACTTCCGAGTTATATATTTCAAAAATTCTACTTGAGCCCCTGTACAAAGGTCTGAGCTATGTACAGGCAAAATATTATTATACTAGAAGCATTTCTTACAAAAGGAGAACATTTGGAAAAAAAGTTATTCTAAGTTATTTTTTTGCCAAAATATTGTATTTAAATAATTTTTTTTGTCATGATGTTTTCTTAAAACAATTGTATACATGTATTCTAATCTAAGTGACACTAAATATCATAAATATTATCCATTTACGCGCTTTTGCAAAATCACGGTTCCGAACGTAGTCGGATACCTTAAGGGTTTATTTGATATGAAAATTAGAATGAAACCCCATTGAGCCTTTTCCTTCATGAGTTCCAAAAAATAATAATGACTCACTGAGTCAACAGGAATATTCAAGATTCATTTATGCATTCAGCTCATTAATCCATACTATTAATTAGGCAGAATTCAGTGCTTGAAATATATCTGAATGAGAAGTGACAGTGTCTTGAACGCTTTTTGTAAGACCTCCTACGTGGATCTAACTGTTTTGCAACTGAGAAAATGTAGATGTGTCCTTGATTTTACGGAGGAGACTCTATCATGCGATTTACTTTTAAGACGTATTTTATTTTTTTAAGTGCGTACTATCTTCCTTAATGAGAATTTCGGCGCATTTGTTTTTCTCATCCACTCCATTAGAAGTAATTCTCATTTGCATATAAACACTTTCGTTTCCCGTAACTATTATAAATTGCAACATTCTGAAGTCTTTCATAACATTCATAGGTACATGATTCATTCCACTGAGCTTACTGGTGTAGAATTGGAATAAATTTCGATTTGTTTATTTATTGTGAATGTCAATCACAACGAACCTGATGATATAACAACCGCAGTTTTAACGCATTCTAAAGCCAGTGATGGGGAAACTATGGCCCACACCTAGATTTCCTATCCTCCCCGCAACAGATACAAGAAAAATAAAATAGAAATTTAAAATTTAAGTTATAGCATAAAATATTTTAAGGGTATTATTTTTAAAATTATTTACTTTTATAATTGGTTAAAGAGAATTTATTTTACATATCGTTTTTACATATTGTTTCAGTTAACAAAATTGAAAATAAAAGAAAGGGCAGAGTTAAGACTTCATTAATTGTATTAATATTAAATTTTTTAAATGTACTATTTTTTTTAACTTTTATTTCGTTTTGTAATAAATTGACTATAACTCCTAAAAAAGTTCTCCCATCATTCATCTAAGCAAACAAAACACTAAATGTTTAAGTGTGAGTTCCTTAGGGTTTGTGTGTGTGTGAACAATAGAAAATTTTTGTGTTTCTCTTTGCATAACTGATCTTGAAGAAGGTTAGTATTTTCAAGGAAAATCTTACGTATCTGAACCAACATTCAATACAGTTCGAGCGAATATTTTGTTTTTGTTATCTCAATAGTGTGTTTTGAAAATTGGCAAAATGTGCTTTCGTACTGTCATTTTTTGCATTGCATTACCTTGGTTTAAAATACTTTAAGAAAATCTGTAGTCTTGGAGCTCAAAATCAAGCTTCTGGTTTTTCTAAGAATTGGAGCAATAATCAAAGGTTATAGAGAAACAATCCGCTCAGTCAGGTAATTTTCCTGATCTCTAGTTCTGTGGAACAGTATCATTTGACACCATGCTTTGATCTGTCGAAAAGTCTCCCTGGAGTATATTTACCCTTAGATTTTCCCATTCAAGTGAATAGACAAGTTACTCAGAATTCATAAGACTACTAGTTCTTGGTAGAATCAGTGATATCCCCGTGGACGCTGTTCAAATTTATATAAATGGAAGCAAAACAATAAAGATTATTTTGATAGTAGAATTATGTAAAATAAAGAACTTGTTCCCTACATATCCCTAAAAAAGAATCCTAATAGAATTTTGGTTTTCCTAGTGAATTAATTGCCACAAAACAAGGTCTAAATTTAATTTTACCACTTGCTAACGGAAACGAAATCTGAATTTTATCTGACAGGCGAAGTTTTATTCAACACCTTATTGGCGTATAATACAGGAAAAAATGTGGGAATGGTTATTTTAAATTACACTGCTGGCCACCGTAAATGCAACACCAAGAAAGACAAGAGATAGCTCAATAAAATTTATTTTGTAGATAACATGTTGACCAAGTATCAAATGATTAAATTTATAGACTTCTGTGAAGTGTGGTTCCTGCCAGAATCAGTAGCCAGAGTAGCCGCCATTGTTGGAGACCACCACTACCACACGCCTCGGCATTGATTCAAAGAGACTTTGGATGTGTTCTTAGCTCAGCAGACCAAGCAGCTACACGTTGCCAAAGTTGATCTGGTGTGGCAACTGGGGTGTAATCTGGAGCAATCGTTGAGCAATCATGGACCACATGTTTTCTATCGGCGAACGATCCGGAGAGCGAGCCGGCCCAGGGAAGCAAATCAATCTGGTGATTAACGAAGAACCTTTGGACAATGCGTGCCACGTGTGGTCACAAATTATCCTGTTGAAATATGGCTGTGGCCAAGCTCTGAAGGTAAGGATGGACAACTGGCTCCAACTCCTCAGAGATGAATCGCTGGTTGTTTAAAGTACCAGCAATGTGTACTAGAGGAGTGTGAGAGTGATATCCAATACCGCCCCATACCATAATACCGGGTGCAGGACCAGTGTGGCGTTGCATAACGCAGCTGTTCAGCATCCTCTCTCCACGGTATCTCCAAACTCGAATCCCACCACCGTGGTGTTGCAGACAGATGCGTGACTCGTCAGTAAAGACAACTTCATTCTATTCTACCACCCACATCCTTCTTTCATCTCACCATTGGTGGCGGAGACGTCTGTGGTTCTGCGTCAAGGGTAGACCAAGCAATGGACGTCTTGCGGACAGACCACTCTGCTGTAAACGGCGTCGAATGGTACGCGCAAACACTGAATGATGCGTTATGACTCAATGTGCTGTGCTGTGGTTCGTGATGTGACTGATCTATCCGTCACTGCCATGCGCACAATTTGCCTGTCCTCACGTGAAGTGGTGCACTGAGGTGGATTCGATCGACCACGTTGGTCCATCGTAACCCTCCTGCATCCATCGGTCACATATCCGCATTACAATTATTTGGTTTCGTCCAACACGACTACCGATTTGCCTGAAAGATAATCCACAATCTCGGAAGGCCACTATCCTTCCTCTGTCGAACTCGGATACTTGATCAAAAGCT
Source organism: Trichonephila inaurata madagascariensis (assembly GCA_019973955.1). NCBI lineage: Eukaryota > Metazoa > Arthropoda > Arachnida > Araneae > Nephilidae > Trichonephila > Trichonephila inaurata. Next base: position 123,309 of record BMAV01012647.1, read on the forward strand.
GATTGCCGTTTTCTACGAGACATAACTGATCATTTTTAAAAACCTCAAGAAAAACACAATTGCCGAACTTGACATTGTCGAAATCTCCAAGCCTTAAATATCGCTTTGAGGTGGTGCCACAGGCGCGCATGATGTGTGTCTGCGCTGAAATTCTAATCATTTGCATATCTCACCTCCGCTAATGCATGTTGTAAATTTCATGTTATTTGCATGCTTCCTTCAGAGTGTTGCATTTTCGGTGGCCAGCAGTGTAGTTGTAGTGGATGTCTTTATCCCAAGACATCCTCTTCCACATTGGATTCTTTTACATGTAAACATTGCAAAACAATGAGACTGGATACACATTGGTTAAAAAAGGTACGCGTAACCTGAGGCTCTTACAGATTCTCTAGACTTGTATGAAACCGTATTTCGAAATAAAATGTTAAAACAGGGCCATCTGGAGCACTCCTGTAGAAGGTCATCAGTGTCATGTTATTCCCTAAGCTAGTGATTCGCATTTTGTTGTTGTTGAGGTACACTTTTAACAATTTCAAAATTTGGCGGGACACTAACAATAAGATAAGTTTAAAAAATTTTACTTATCTGTAATACACTAGTGAAATCAAATAATATGTACGACAAAGACAATGAAATGTTTATTAATTTATTAATTACAAATTAATTTTATGAATACATTTAAAGTGAAATATCAGCTTGATGACTTTTGATAATTTCGTTTATATTTGGTAGTAAAAATGATAATGCCCCTCTCATTTTGTCATCTACATTAAAAAGTCTAAATCTTTTTTCCATTTTTATATTTGTTAAGCTGAAAATCCGAATTCACGTAAATAATATGTAGAAAATTGTAACAGTATTTTAAGGCTTTTTTGGATATAATCGGCTCTAATTTTAATCCAAAATGAATTGATTCCTCCGAATGTTTTGAAATTAAATCTCGATCATTATACAGATCGAAATTAGTTCTCCCTCTTCATTCAAACTTGATTTATATACAGATGCATCCGTTATTACAAATGGATTACGAGCCTAATCAATTTTTTTACATCCATCTATCCCTGAAGGGATAGGTTAAATACACCAGAATACCTTTAGTTTGTTTCTATAAAACGGCCCATGATTCGATTCCCGATTTTATTTTTTTCTCAGAGTATACTTATATAATAATTTTAAAAAGTTTGGTGGCACATAAAAGTGTCTCGGCACAGTGGTTGAGAATCACTGCCCTAAAGCCTTTAGTGTGGATTGCAAGACCAAATCACTCTGACTTGCTTTTTCAGTGGACACCTTCGATCTTTGACGTACCGTTTAATGCAGTGCTTCTCAAACTTTCAATGTTCGCGATTCATTCATAAGAATAACGATGTATTAAATACAATAAAGCTATACTTTGAAGCTAAACCTACAATACGACTTTAACCCCTTAAGTACCTCCGACGTATATAAACGTCTCGCTCAGTAGTGTGTTATTTGCCCCTAGATGTAATATATAGTCTTTCCGAAGTACTATCTTTTCTGTGAGCTGCTATCCATAAAATTATTCCGAAGGCTTTGGAAAGCAATAAAATGACCTTGACAGTGTTTGCGAAGGATTTACTTATTTCGGAGAATTTTTGATTATTTATTCCTTTTCTACCCCCCCTCCCCCTTAATACACCAAATACGCTTACTTATGTGCTAAACGGTGGCATTGGGGAACCAATAGCGTAATTTTAGTTAGTTAAAGGATTAATTATAAACCGTACAAAAATTATCAAGATAAGAGTTAGTGTTGGCATTTAATTTTATATATGACAAATCCATGGGGTCACTGGTAATTATTAAATTTGTCCTTAACTTAGTATTGTTAAATTAATTACAAAATAGATTGTGCAGTGCTATTACATTTATAAGTGTATTATAGTGTAAATGTGTATTTTATTTTTTTATTATGTCAGAATGTATTTGTTTGTTTACTTTCAGTAAGTTAATAATTATTTAAAATAATCTTTTTTTTTTTACTTTTCAATATGGTCCCCCCTCGTAGGGTCATCACACCCCCTAGGGGGGCGCGCCCCACAGTTTGAGAAACATTGGTTTAATGGAATCAAGTCTTTTTCAACTTGCACCAAAAGCCACATTAGCCAAGAACCCTTTTATAATATCCTCCAATGTATGGGGCTCTGTAAACAAGATTTAATTCCGATTCAAAAAGGGTTATAGATATTCTTAGGATGTACAATAACCTGAACTAAGTCTAGCCTTACTGGACTTTACAACAACAAAAACAGATACATGGGACTCACCCCCAAATTATAATTTTAATTTTGTTTTTAAAATTTCCCAAATTTGCTCAAGTATTACGTGAAATGTATTTGGGTTATAAAAATTTTTAAATTGTAAAATAATATTTGTTTTCTGTTTCTTGTGTTTATCTTAGATTAATTTTACCTACAAATTAAAGAAAATGTTTTATTTTGTATTAATCAAAAGAGTCAAGTTGTTCACCATGTTATGCATGTAATATTTTTTTTACAAAAAAAAAAAAAATTTTTCAAAAGTATGACTTATATATCTGAACCGCACACTCATTTCCAGTCATCAAGGAATTATTCATTAATTTTAATTCGATGTAAAGCAATTTCTTTGAAAAAATAAATTGGTTTCAGATCAGCATTTTCATGCTCATCTAAATTAAAATTTTAAAAAATCATTATTTACTTAGATTTGAAGTTGAAGACACAAATTTTTTAAAAATTTGCATTTTCCTTTTGATTTTGTCACAGAGATATAAAGAAAAATTATAAGCGAATAAAATGTAAAAACATGTCATGAGAAAACTTAGAAAAGTGTTTAAAAGCCAAAAAAATTTTAGCATAAAATTTTAAAAAAAATAGATTTCATTTACAATTTTACTAAAAAAAGAAATATTTTTTCTTATTTAAATGGTCTATTTTTGCTACATAAACTTATTTAATTCATTTTGTTTGAAAAAATATTTTTGTTACCTAAAAGCTAAATCAATATTCTGCAAGAGTACATTTCATAGGTGCTTCTTATAAATTTTTTAAATATGAGATAAAGTATAATTTATCTAAAATTACTTTTAAAAGTCAGCTATTCAAAACAGATATTGTTGTTGTAAATAATAATTTAATCTTCTTAGATTATTTATGCAAAAACCAAATTTTCCCATTATTTAATCAAAAAATTCATTTGAACCCTAAATTTTAACCAAAAAGGGTTTTTTTTAAAACTAATAAAATTAATACAAATTTAGTTATGCAATGGAATTTTATTAAGTAAACAGTCAAAATATTTATATGAAAAGAAAACGAAGTTATATAATAAAACTTATGAGTTAAATTATAATCTGAAAATGAAAAGAGAAAGAAAAAGGGCGTTTCCGTTTGCAGTTCCTCTAAAATCCAAACTGATTTACTTTCTGCCAACATAATTATTATTTATTTTATATAATAACTCTCAGCATCGGAAATTTCAACCTTCATATTTTTATCCTTTGCTGGAGGCATAAAAAAATGCACAAGATGAATAAAGTAATTCCTGATGCCTTTAAATGAAAATAATAAATGACCACATGTCCAAGGTCCGCAGGTCTAAATATCCGCAGGCACACACAGAAATATAATAGTTTTTTGTACGTTCATTGTATGGGAACTATTTTGATCAAAGAAACTAAAATTACAATGAAATATCAAAATATAACATTTCCAGAATCATCTTACAATCAAATAAATTAATTAACTAAAGATTCTTTTAAAAAGCCTAAAGAATAATATACCAAATAGAAATTTATAGCCATAATAAATTGATACTGACCTTGAATTAATTAAATGTCAATTCACTGGAATTTTTCAATGAATATTACAATTTTTTCATTCTCATCTCAATAACCATTCAGTTCATTAAGTATCGCTTATGACAGTCTCAAAAATCGGTTTATATTTTATTGGTTGCTGACTGGTTGTACATTGACCAATTTTTTATGTGAATTTATTGCATTATTATTATTTTAATGATAGCATTTAAAAAAATTGAGTAGTTATTTTAAAAATTCATGTATGGAGTTACATGGGAAAAGCTTTGAAACGATGAAAATTCCCGTAAATTTTTTTTTAATAACTTGTGTGCAAATAATAATATGTGTGAAAAGTTATAATATCAGTAGAATTTTCAGAATTCTGCCCCTTTAGTGTAGTAATTTACTCTTCTCTCTCAGAGAAATCGCGATTTAACCCTCCAAGCGGTCTGCACGTAAAATCCCGCCATTTTAGAGATGCTTCGAAAATGCACCGCACGTATTTTTTTGCCTTCAAATAAGATTCTCAAAAGCAGTTGAACTGTATTTTTAAAAATACGGCTAAACCCTTTCTTTTGAAGACAAAAGAAAAGAAAAAAAGCACCATAATTTGGATTGCTATAATAATAATTTAGTTAGAATACAAATTCAAACTGCATTAGAAGCAGAAGGAATCATGGTTTATTTTCCAATAAAAATTGAAAAATGAATATTTTTTTCCTTTGATTTTCGTAAGCGACCCCTTTAAGCGCTTTTGTGCAATGCAAGTAATTATTGCAGCAAAAAAATTATCAAGTTTTTACCTTTAACAGGCAAGGCGAATATACACATCTGTTGAGTTATTGTTTTTTCTAAGGTTTATCAAAATTTCCATTTTGTGCAGTATCAATTATAGACAAAAGTAAGGAAACAAAAAGAACTTCATTGAGACATTGTTATCTTAATTAATAACATTGTATGTTGATGCGTGAATCTAAATATGTGGAAAGATTTTAAATGCCTTTTTTTTTCTTGCTTTTTAAAAGCATAATTATTAGAGTCTATTTTTATCCAAAAAATGTACACATTCCAAATCATGATACGAACAAAGCATCAAAGTGCCGCTCTTCCAGAATGATTTGAATACAGAGAAATTGATGCGCATTACTTTTTACCTTGTAATTCGCAAGGTTGATCGAGCTATTTTTAGGTACTGCGCAGTGAGTAATTGAAAGTGCAATTTGTAATAAATGTAGGTAATGACTATATTAAGAGAGAGATATGAATAGTAGTGGAGAACAAAAAAAAATAATTACAGTAAATTTTTGTACTTATTACTATAATGCATCAGAGATGTTAGGTGGGACAAAAGGAAAATTCTACTATTTAAATTTTTTACACACAATTTTGAATTTTTTTAGAGTATTATGCGTCTTACATAATTTTTCTTGAAAAGAAAGATTTTATGAGCAAGAGAATTTATAACAAGAGAGAAACATTGTACTTTTGAAGAGGGTTATTATGATTAATGATCATATTATTTATCATGATTAATTATTATTATGTACTTATCATGATTAATTATTATTATATACTTATGTGATTAATTATTATATTATCATTAATTACATTCATATTCTTACAGGTAACGAGTGTTTTTCAGATAAAGAGTTATGGAAGGGTATGGAAGCAAACCAGAGAGTAACATAACAAAACTCGGAATCTGTTTCGGAAGAATTTGATAAACATAGAATAAAATATGCAAAAGTTTTAACTTTATCTTGCCTAGGAGGCAAAGGAAAAAAGCTTAGCAAACACTTGTTAATATTTTGTACAATTTATCATTTGTGGGGACAAAGCACATTTTTACAGAAAATATATTAGAGTCCCTAAAACTCAGCCCTCGATAACCCTGCAATCCGGATAACTCGGTCACTCTTGAAAGTTGATAAACCACCATGTGCAGGCACAGGACAATAAGCATTTCTTTCTTTTTTAAAGTCACCAGTATTTGCAAAGTCGGCTACTTAATTTGTATTATATACAGCTTTATGCCTTCGTTAAGAATTTTTCTGAGGTGTTTATGATCAGGTAAACCATTGTATACTATATATTCATTAATTTTCATTTTCATGTAGTAAATGCTCTTTGCCTTCATCATGTTTGCCCTTTTCCTTAGCTTAGGAGTATTTGGGCAGTTTATTTTCTGTTGTAATCTCAAGTAAACAATGCATAAAAGGGCAGTACATTATTTTCTGAGGAAACACCGTACTTATTCTTTTTTAATATCATTCTCGATAACTCGGCATTTTAGCAAACTCGGACATCCTTCTGTCCACATTAAGCCAAGTTTTCAGGACTCTACTGTCTTAATGATATACGTAATAACATATCAATTTTAGTAATGCGTATTTGAATTTCCAAGCTATGCTTTCAAATAATGATTTTACTATTCTATAAAATTAAAATGCACGTGCCTAGTAAAGGATTTAAATAACTTAAATAAACATATTCAGTTCTTATTAAAATACATTTGGTTTGAAAAAGAGTGCTGTTTGCCCAACATTTCGAAACAGTATATGTCGCGCCGTTCTATATAACAAAACAAGCCAACTACAGAGCATTGATAAATATCAACATGACTGAAAAAAAAGGAAATGACAGCTATGCTTAAGTAACAGGTGTTTCATATCATGTGAGCGAATAAAGATCAATTTCCTTTTTAGGCTACGAGCATCGTGCGTATCTAACTATCTAACTACTTAAACTGATGTTGCCATTAAACCTTGTAAAAATTACATGCTATTTATCAGGGTTAGTTATCTGTTTCGCTACATTCTAGCAGCAGAAGCATTTATTATTCGAATTCTAACGTTGAAGTAAAAATTTAAGTATTGTAAAAACGCATTTTCAATTTAAGTTTGAAAATAAGACTTATTCTATCGAAAGGAAGGAAAGCGTATTTTCAAGAAATATTGCCTTGGAAAAAGCTTTTTTTTTGTAAACCTGGATCAAATGTTTTTTACGGGAAATTATGCCCTTCAACACTTTTCTTTAGCAAGACGTATAATTGAAAGTGTCAAGTCACTTCAAATGAATGCGAACTGATAAGTTAATAGTAGCCTTCTACTTATAGCTTGAGGTAAAGAGGAATGATTATTAAAAAAAAGGTGAAATGTTATTCTGTTCTTTTTTCCAGAATGTGTGAATTCACGCAACGTTAAATCTGTTCTTTCAAAGAGAAACTGGTTAAAAGAATTTTTTTAAAAGGGTTGATGGGTTGGAGTCCAATCAAATGGCTTTTAAACAAGCAGAGGATTTAGTAAGAAAGGATTTATGATCCTTTCTTACTAATTGCATATAACAATTCTTTTCTTTTTTTTTTTCAAATTTCCCACACAAGATTCTTTATTTTTTTTAAAAAGAAAACACGCTGCAAACCAACATTTTCTAAAAGTGTTTTTTATTTTTGTTACATGAATGACTAAAATATGTGCGGTAAAAACTTTTTTAGAAAATAAAAAGATTTTAAAAAATGGAGTCATTTTCAGCATTTCATTCCCATACGTCATACATAATAGTTCGTTCAGTACAAATATGAAATTGCAGGCCTTATCTTGCATTTTGAAGGTACACAATGTTTGTATGTTGAATGATAAAAAAAAGCTAAGTAATCAATTCACTATCCAATTCTTATTTGATTTTTATGTACATAAAAAAAAGCAGGACAACGAAAAACTAAAAAATATTCCAAAAAAGGAAAAGCCAGACATTTAACTAATTTTCAACTTAACTTAAAAGTATATAATCATTTAATTAGAATCAATTTGAAGAGCTTTAAATTTGGAAGAAAGTGAAATAAGAAAATTATGTAATTTTAAAGCTTAAAAGCTAATAAATATTTATTGATCTTCGGATGTGATTGTTATGAAAGTTTTTTTCATTTCCTAAAAGTTTATCAATACTTCAGAGCTAGGATTTAATATATTTTTAAAAAGCATCTATAATTTGTACATGCTATTATCCTTTAGGCATCGGCATGTTTTACAGGTTTTACAGCGTTAAAATTAAGAGAACTTGTTGGTCAGTCCCTGAGGCTAATATACTCACTTTCCAGGCAAGCGTCGGCCAGCTGAGCTCTATGTGGACGAGTGTTGTCTTTCATTTGAACTCAGGAGCAACTGTGCCCCTGAAAAGTCGAAAATAGAGCTCTGAGATTTTGTCTCTATAATTCATAGTAGTTAGGCAGCTTTTATCATACACATGCAAAGGTATGCGGCCGTCCAATATTATGCCTGCTCAAACCATTACTCCTCCACCATTGTAATGGTCCTTTTCCCTGATAAGGAAGGAATAATATCGTGTCCTCAGGGATTCGCCTTCTTCCTGAATATTCCAGTTTCATCGAGGAAGAAAAGATTGATTGTATGACATTTATGTAATCTAGGGACTTCATTTTATTGTGGTCTAATGTTGCTGATCCCATACTAGACCGATTGAAATAACTCCATTTCCCAAACTACTTCCATTTGTCTATACAATGGGAACTATGCATAAAGGGTCCATCCCCATATTGTGAGATTCCCTTCTTGTCCTGATCTGCCCATCATTTGGGAATAAACCGAATTTTAAGTCATTAGACCACATGACATTTCTCAACTTCTCATCTCAATAGTCCAGTCTTTATGCTCTTCAGAAAATTTGCGTGTGTGAATCCTCTTTTCGGTTAATTACCAAAGCGTGGCTTTCTTATAAGGCTCTATAACTATTGTTCCATTCTTTTGAGTTCTCGTCGCATTGCGCATATTGAAATGCCCTTACCTTTATTATTAAGTATTTCAGTAAGTTCAACAGTTGATTTTCTCTGAAGTTTTTCTTCACTAGTCCTTGTAGAAATATTAAATTCCGGGAATTTAAGAGTTTTATACTGCCACACTTATTCCAAGATGTTGATGGTTCACCGCTGTCCACTATTTAATAATGCGCTGGACATTTCTCAACACGATTCCAGTTATTTAAGCAAACGTATCGTTCATTTTCTTGGATTGATGCAGGCCAATATTCTCTCAATAACTCTTTATCTACCGCATTATAATTTACTGCAGTTTTTTTTCTTGCAATATTTTTTTTTTTGAATCACTACATTGAAAATTAAGGGATATACATAAACAAAATACTCAACTTTGGGAAATTTAATCCGTTAGAGCTAGTTAATTAATTAAAGATATCCAACCGTAAAATTAATTATATTCACTGTTCACTTAAAATAGTCAAATCGTTTTCTAGGTCTTCATTAACATACAAATAAAAAATAAGACACTTACCTTTTGACATTACATACTTTTTTGGAACAAAAATGACAATCTTCGCTATCCGATCAAAATGTCAGCAGAAAACGCAACTTCTGCTATAAAGCTATTCGCCTTCCCCGCTAAAATACTCATCATAGAACCCGTGCGGCCATATATCTTGGAAGAGAGAATTTCAAAGAATATTCTTGCTAAGTATCGTCAAAGTATTCGTAAAAATGGTTATTCTATGTAATTTTAAAGGGAGTGGTATTTAAAAGTACCGTAGGTAGATAAAGGGTTAAACGCGCGCGCGCGGAAACATCTCTTCTTATATTACGTGAAACAACTCACACATACAGAAATGAGTGCTTTAGCACTATTTAAAAGATAATTGCTGTGAATTAGCACTATTTAAAGGATAAATTAGCGGTGGTAATATGTAAATCAGCCAATTGTATGTAAGCCAATTGTAATTAGCCAATTGGGTTTCTTATGGGCTTGTATATTTATTCCACATGGTAACTTTGTGACCAGGTGGTACGTATGTGCGCGTATAAATGAATATATTTGTGCATGTATGTATATTATGTAAGTGCAAGTACACATAAGAGTCGCTCAAATGAAAGTGGCACTACAGTCGGTTTGATAAATGGTTTAATATTATTAATATAAATAAGTATGAAAATTAATGACGTAATACAAACGTAACAGATAGGCTAGACAAAGTCATCTCGTAGGTTAAAACAAGTGTCCCAGAGGTCCATGACATGGATACCCTGGGTGAAGAAGCTTCGGTGTTGGTTGTGGAACCAATTTTCAACAGCAGCTTGGATCTCATCATCGGTGGGAAATCATCATCCTTTCAGAGATTTCTGAAGTGGACTAAAGATGTGGTATTACACGGGGAGAAGTCTAGGCTGTAAGGGATTATTCAAGAACATCCTAGCGGAATTTCTGTAACAATGTTTGGCACATCAGAGCCACATGAAGACGAGCATTATTACAGCATGATGCGCCAGCGGTTCTTGATATTCTTTCCCAGTTCCTGCAGTGGATCACAGTAAATGGCAGCATTGACAGTCGTATCGTTTGGAGGCATCCATAATGCGAACGATCCCTTTTAACGTGCACCCACGCTATCACACACGCATCTGGCAGGATCTTACGATATTAAATATATTTCCACCACTCTGCAACCTCTATAAGGGCATATGCAATCCTCTTTAACTTCAAATTAAGGAGTTATTACAGCAATGCCACCTTCATTTGGGCGACCCTTATATATACGTATATGTGTCGCGACCCTAAGGCAGCTGATTAAGTTGGAGACACCAAATAAGCAGACATTATAATAAAATCGACAACTTTATTTTACTTTCAATTTACTATCAGAAGGTTGTTTAAACAAAGGGAGAGGTCAACTTAATTACTAACCAAATAATATTAAATCACTTATATTTGTCGCTAAGATCAGATGCAATGGTACTCGTCCAGACTTAAAGAGATATCTTGTTCAGTAAGACATAGGATCCTCTTCCTGAAACTCTAAGGGCTTCGATTATTATGACTATAAAAATCAAACTTCAGTAACACTCTAATGACCTTCGCCTACACTCACACTTTGCTGGAGTTTAGATATAGTATCTGGCATTCACTTAAATCACAGTTCTTCTAAGGGAAGTGATTTTGTAATCATACAACAGTAAAACAGTATTTTTTAAGAGTATTAGTAAGAATCGCGAATAGGACCCGTTACATATGTATGTATTATGTATATATATATATCCTCCTCATTGGGAGAGTAATGTACATGTTTCTATATTCAGAAATATTGTTATTAATTATATACAACGTAATAAATTTCTGGTGTCAAAAAAATCAGACATTATAAATAACTATAAACATTTTACTAAATATTGCTTAAATCAGAAATACCCAATTAATTTTATTAATAGTTATATGAATAAAGCCATTCAAAATAGTTAGGATTAAAATTCTGAGATTGATAATAGTTTTTTACTATAAACTTAAATATTTCATAGTTATAGTTATCTCCATAATCTAATATTAGATAAAATTACTTATTATTATTTTATTCATATTTATACTCTAGTGTTATTAAAGTTATGCTATAATTTGCAACTCTTATTAATTTTTATTTCCATTCTTTTTAGACTTTTGTTAAGTGCTACATTTCAGCCCTTCACTTGATTTAAATCTGTATTAGGGTCTAGAATCTGGCAATGACTTATTTATTGCACTCAGATTTAGCGCGGGCTTTGCATTTGTAAGTGCAATTTTAGGTAAGTTACCTCTATCTTATAATGGATTTAGATATTCCTATCCATTATATTTCCTATTGGTTTTTGTTCAGTGTTATTTACAAAAAAGGGGGAAGGTTGGCTGGCCAAAAAACATGTTCAACCCCACTTTTATATAAATTATTTTATAACAGCTGTCCTAAGTCAGTAATGTTTATAACACTGTAGCATCCATTTATAATTTTTAATCTCGATTACTCATATGTCCTTCATTGTGTGATTTTCCTACTGTCTATGTGTTTTTCGAATGTTATTGTTTGGATGTTATCTCTTGTTTGTAGAGAATTAGCCAATATATATATATATATATATATAATATGTATATACATACATACAAGAAGGTTTCAACGATAAAGATGTGTCCATGTGTGGAAGGAAATTTATATCCTTTCCTTGTCAAATAGGATCTTGGAGCAAAAAAGGTTAAGACCCCCAGCCCGAGAACAAAGTAAGATAAGTTGTTCTTAATGAATAATTCAGCTGGTTGAGAGAGAGAGAGAGAGAGACTTCTAGAGCCTTACCCTTTTTTAAGCTAAGTTTATATTACAGATAAATGAAGAGCTCCACGGCTGCATTAATATAAATAAGAGTAATACAGAATCAGTGAATCCCACAATCTAAGAATTGAAATTATAATTATACTTCTAAAATGTTTTTTTTAATTCTTTCTATTATATATATATACTCGAAAAAATTCAAATTTCCTTCTTTACTTTTATCTGTCTGGTTGAATAATTATAAAAAAGTTTAATATGAGAAGAAAAAGCGTAACTGCATAAGATGAAATATTTCTTTCGACTATAATAGGAATTTAAAATAAAGCTTATGATATTTTGTTTTTGTAATCTTCATAAGCAGGGTATATAAAGTGGCTTTTGTGGCTCCAAAGAATCGAAATAAATTCTAAGAAAATGAAATGTTGAAGTTTTTCACTTTGCTATAGCAAAATATCAATGTTTCAAATTACGTTTTGAGTTGCAAAATTTTCTAATCATTATTTCAAATAGTTTCGTTTTTAGATTTAAGTAGACAGACTTCTTCTATCGATAAAAATTTAGATAACACAAAATATAGATTGTAGATAAATAAACAATCTACATTTAGCAGAATAGTCTGTATAACATAAGAAAATAATGAATTATATATATTATAAATGTATCGTCGTTGGCCGGTGTTGGTGCATTTGGAAATCAGATATCAGGAAAAACATCTTAGAGTTAGTTTTCATCTTGTTTAATTACACACACACATAACGTAGGTAATCAATCCCCTTTATATTTCACATCTATTTGGTAAGAACACGAAAACAGACACATATAACAGAAGACGCAAGCAGCAGCGACTTATCACATGACGAACACAAAAACAAAGAGAGTGATCACAAAAGATTTTTTCTTTTTATACCCGGCAGTGAAGACAGCGCGACTATTTTGTAATAAGAGCTATGTTTTTTAAATTTTGGGGGGACAGGTTTTTTGTTAGTTGATTACGATTAAGGTTAGGACGTTAGTTTTGAACCAAAGAATTAAAGCTTGTTTAAATATTATTAAAAGAGTTAATTAAAAGGATGCTAGAGGAAATTATTACATATATATACATAATATGGTTACAACAACAAACTAGAACTTAAACATAGCAAAATTGATTCTAATTTCATTTTATATTAACAAACATTTCCTCAAACCAGGGGGAAATTTGTGTCGGGCCTCGAATTGAACCTTGGGTGAAGGACGAGGAAGACACATAAAAGTTCCAAAATCCCCTTCAAAACTTACCCACGCAAAACAATATTGATACATAATTATCCTTAAAAAAAACCGATAAGATGTTTTTTTTTAGTTCCCGGCTTTTTTTTAAAATCTTTTTAATATGCCCAACTCTTTCACGATTTTGAAAAAACACCAACCCAAAAAAATTTTTTAATAATTTTTTTTAGCCAAAAACTCAAAAAATTTTTGGGGTTGAGCCCTTGGGAAAGAGGGGCATTTTATGAATTTATGACCGTTTTTAAAAATTAACGTGGTTCAGCATTAACGACCAGTTTAATTTGCCGGGGGTTGTTTGTTACGTATGGAAACATTTTTCCAGATTCTGAGGGGAAACGGTATGCGACGGTGGGTTATGGAAGTTGGGGCCATTCCGCATTTTCGGAGATTTCGTTTTTGAAAAAAGGTTATTGACCCTCGAACGAGGGGGTCAGGGGGGAGAGTCCCTTTTTTTGAAGCCAAGCGTTGGGCTCGAATTGGTTAAGGGAAAATTGAGTTTCTTGACCGACGCACAGCACGTGGTCTGCTGTACTACGAAGAGATAGGTTCTTGGGAGAAATTTTAACACAACAGACTGTGTTTGGTTGATTGTATCGAGAAATTTTAAAAAGTAGTTGAGATATATTACAGAGCAAGCATTAGAATTTCAATGTAATCATAAGTTTTCAAAAAAGTATCCATTTTTTTCCGAAACCGGGCCCCTTAACAGCATTTTATCAATAAAAAAAATCCAACTACGGCCGTTAATAACGCGCGAACGGAATTCTTTATTTGAATCAAAATTACACAGGGGAAACATATTCCATCTTCTGATAACAATGTTTTTTATAAGTTTTTAAAAAGCCCTTGTTATCAACGCGATGAATTTTGTTAGTTTTATCCAATTTTAATTTAATTTTAATGTTTTTTGTACTTTTAGACTGAATTTTTACAGTACACGGTTTTTAATTTTTTTAATACAATTGTTTTTTTTAAAAAATTTTAAATAAATTTTTTTTATTACTTTTTTACACGTTTTTTTTTTGGGGGGGGGAATTATTTTGAGATTTTTCATTTTACACTATTTTTTTAAAATTTTGGAACATATCCCTAAATTTACCATATTCAAAGGAACATATCTACCGTGTAAAAAAAGAGTTGAGTGTATGTATATATATGCAATAAAAAGTCAGATGGTAAGGATTTTATTTATTTATTTTTTCATGACTATGTTGTGAATTTAAGAGTTGTCGAATGGACGAGGAATCTTGATTGTTTTTTACGTCTCTTCATTTTATTATTTCGGTGGACACACACCACAATGCTAACAAAGCGACTACTACAAAATATATTGTCAAAACTATAAGAGTAACATTATAAAAACAAGTGATGGCTGGATAATTTCAAATTTGAAATGCCTTTATATATTTATATCAAGCGCGGCACCCGGAAGTTCAAAAACTCACATAACTTCCGAAGACGCCTCTTCTGATTGGTCCAGATAATCGGATGATGATATCTTATGTAATTCTTTATTTAAATATGCTTAAGTTTTAATTTTTAAGAGATTAAGTTACGATTATATCCCATTAGGTGGGTAGGCTAACAGTTAATTATTTACGTGAATGTCCTGGAGGGTCAGGACCATTACAAATTAAAAACTTGAAAGATGAAATTAACTCGAATTATTATTATATTAATTATTATACACGAATTATTAAAGAAACCGAGGCACCTTATGTTTTATTTTGAGACAAATATAATTCATTAATTAAAACTAATTATAATTTCTAATTAGCACATTATATTTGACATGAATGGAATGTTGAATGTAGTTTTTTAAGACATATGCGATAAAATATACCTTCTGAATTTTCTAAAGATATTATCTGAAATTTTCAAGGATTTTTTTTTAACTTTACATCTTTTAAAAATTGTGTTGATAGTTAAATAGGAAAGAAAAATGTCAATTTATATCTTTGACTTTTCATACCTCACATTACTTAAAATAATAAAACGTATGTGTATATTCATCAACAAAAGCATCTTTCATTTTTAAATCTAACTGGTGTTGGAGATCTCTTTCAGCGTGTCATTCTGTACAATATAAACGAGACACATTCCCTTGAAAAATCTTATTAAGAGGAATCCAGTTTCTTTGATTAATATTCATAGTATAATTTACTTTGTCACAATTCTAACCAAGATAAAAGCTCATGTTGAAGTTTTATTACGATATAAATTAAAACGAAATGGTTAGCTTAAATTATGTTACAAAAAACTAAACATATGTTAATCGCAATCATAAAATTAATGGCATCGTAAATTAAGTAGAAATATTATAAGTATGTAACTTACAAACACTATTTACATTATAATGATTAAAAAATTTTATGAAATGAAATCAAAATTTTCCTTAAAGCTAAAAAATAACCATTCTAATCAAAACAGATTTTATACATCTTCACTGCTTTAAAACAGTGGATAGAATATAAAAGGCATTCTTTTTATACAAAAGAATAGCAAAAGAAAAAAAAAGAACATAAATAATGGCTAGTCAGGAACAAGACATACACAATTATGAGGTTTTGAAAAAAGGGTAAGACTATACGAAACTCCTACGATCAGTTATGATGAAAAAAAACTCCCATAAATCATAACAAATGTATACAGTATCTCATGTACGTTATTCAATAATTTTCTTTCATAATTTTGCTAATTTTCAATAATTTCGCTGAAATATTGCTAAACATGTTTAATTCCACCTTCTTAAATCAACACTTAATCAATACATAATGACCTACCGCTATTTTTTCGGCTTATGAATTATTTTTTTAATTGCTAGTCTTAGAATTATTTCTTGTAGGCAAGATATGTTTTATTGCCTGAGAATGTAAGCAAAACACTCTCTCCAATCCCATCCTCCGTGACGGCTGTAAATCAAAGTATTGCAACAGTCGACAAGATACCAGCAATTGAATGACGCCTCGTCAAGTAATTACTCAACACAAGGGAGAAAATAATGTTCTGCTGAGAACGGAGGGGTGGATATAAAGCCGAGTACGTGATGCGGTTACCAAATGAGGTTAATTAATTTCTAAAGTTAGCTACTGATACGATCTTCTGACGACGACAATTTTATCTAAAGGAATTGACGCCTGCGTGACATGCCTTAGAAAAAGATGAATAAAAGCTCAATGCGATTGAAGGTGCGAAAGTGGTGCATACCTATTGTGAGTGTCTATCGATAAACATGGTAGTACAATGTCTTAAATAGATGTATGGGCGTGTTTTCTTGTTCAAGGATGTCAAGCACCTAAATATATTATAAAAATGTCTTGCTGTCAGAAACTATAATTCTATGTTTGGAAACTTTTGCCTTGACCTGTACTCTCTATCGTTAATGCCTTTTAAATACGCTTGGGTTTTCCTCCCTTCAAACTCCATTCGGGTGCATATTAATGAAACTTCGAGATGATTAAGATCTATGGATTGATAAAAAAGGGAGTATAAAAATCCATGGCTGCTTAAAAATTAACCTTGATGAACTGAAGTAATTAGTTGTTAGAGCTTGAAAAAAATAAAATTGATGCTACTAAGCTCACATTAACAGAAAAATGTATTCTTTTAGGCCTTTGAAGGCCAATGTAGGCAACAACTTAAGCAAACAACCAAAACCAACTTACATAAGCAAAAATGTCATTCTCGATGAGAGACATCGGTTTCTAATCTGTTTGTGTTTCCCGATGAAAAATTGAAATTCTTCATTGACTTGCCTTTCAGTAACGCATTTATTTAATGATTGACATTTATTACACGGATATTTAGGTCCAGATGTTGATGCCCGTCAACCCTTCCTCATCTAGTAAAACGTCTTCGCAGTTCCTTTGTAGAAATCAGGCTTTGAACCGGAAACGGCCCCAAAAGTCCAGCAGTTTTGCCCCAGCCCGAAAACCGGAACAAAACCGAAAAAAATATTGGTTCATTTTGGTTCGATATATCTTCAGTCGTTTTGTTACTGTAACTAACTTATCGATATTTTCTACTGTAACATCAATCAGCGGTAATATGCCGTATCCGGCTTTTTCCTTCTATTTCAAGCCTTAATGTTCACTAGTACTTTTCTGTTTCAGTTTCGCATGAAATTACTTGAAGAAGCCATATTTAATTCTTTTGAATAAACTAGATGATTTTATAAGAAAAAATATTTGTCTGAGTTATATTTTTCGCATTTCAGCATGCTATCCTCCACGAATGTTTATGTAGACTGTTTAGATAGAAGAACCAGAATCATAAACCTAGTTGTCAAATGCGATTTTGATTATGGATAACAGTGCCAACGTTTGTCGTTCTCTGTTTACCGTTCGTACATGCTAGTTAATTGTACCATTTCACATATTGTACCAATTTAAAAAAGTCTTCTAAACTTTGATAGAATTTCATTTTGTGTTTATCATTGAATTATATTTTTAATGCAAATAAGAATATGCATAAAATAAAATTTATTTGGAACTGAACCGAAAACCGTTATTTTTGGCGGAACGAAAACCGCAATTAAGCCGATATATATATATATATATATATATATATAAGTTAGTTAAACAGAAAGTCCAAAAGTCACCAGCCCAAATCCTGGTATGACGCATCTTTTTTAATCGGTTGTTCTTATGTGGTAGTCGAATGGTGTCATTTTCGCGAAATCGTGACCAGCGTTGTTTCCATCGAATTGTGAATTGAAGTTTTTATGCCACTGAAGACCCGCCGCTTTAAATTGATACGTGTTAAATGTGTCGAGACTTAAAATCTCCACGTTAGCGTCGTGTGGAAGTTTGAAGATTAGGATGTCATCCTCACCACTTGACCGATGTTCAGAATAATGGTGCTGATGCGCCAAATCCCAGCCGAGAGCTGAAACGTCCCCCGTTGGTGGTGTGGTAGTTAGAGAGGGTGTTAGCTCAGGCGTCGTCCACGTCACTTTGACCATGGTTCAAAATTACGTGGTCCGTCGCCAAAAGCCCTCGTGCAGCTGAGCAGTGTGACGTTAATATTCAATCAATCAATTAGAATAATGAAGTTTGTCACCAATATAGTCCTCGTGTAGCTTCAAAATACACAATGTAAATAAACTATCTATCAATTACTTTCAATTTGATCTTGAACTAGTTGTGAATTGAGTAACTTTAATACTCTGCGTAAATCGAAAAATCACTTTCAGGTCAATGAAAAATGTTCTATATAGAACTCTAATTCTTGATAAAAAAAATTACCAAGTTCTGTCTAAACCATTTTTTTAAAATTAAAATTTAACCTCTAACTAGTCGCTATTTTTTCTGTAAATTAATTGTTCAATGTTTTTGTTGTGCTCTTACGTTTCGTTAAATAAATGCAAACAAAGTACCAAAAAAAAAACTGTTGTTGTGGACCGAAAGCATCTTATTCAAAAATCCCGAATTTACAGCCTCGTATACATTTATAACACTGGAATATATAGGAATGATCCTTTACAGGCTCAGAACCTTTATTTGCTTAATTATAGCAGGCAAAGGAATAATATATTCGTACAATATACATACCATTATAATTAATCGAATAAAAATGTTATAAATTTGGTTCGATAAAATTTAAATTAGAAGTTTATAACCTCATCTCAAAAAAAAAACTTGCTTTTACACTTCGCAATAATTCTCTAAAACCCACATTACTTAAAAATAAATAAAACAATGAATAATGGCTACATTTTATGAAAATGCCATTACATAGAATATAGGTCCCATAATACTACCTCCAAAAATAGGCAAGTAAATCTTTTTGTACATGAAATAATAATTCATCCATCGAGCTACTCCATGGAACGATACATGTTGATGCCTCATTCTCCTATCATTCACGTTTTCTATAGACTTTGAATAATTAATCTGATTGAATTTATATAACGTGAAGCAGTTCTAGGTGTTCTTTGTTGAAAAAAATTTCGAGCAAGCGACCGACACAACTATTTTTCTAATAATCACATATATAGCCCTTGTACCAGGTTGAAAAAGAATTATTGATGGCAGATTTCGCAAAATATTTAGGTGGAATGGGTCATGCCATTTGCTGGAATCATTCTCCTACTATTTACAAAATTTTACAGACAGAATTACATGTTTTTGTATAGAAAGGTAAGCGCACAACAAGTGAGTGACTTTTCTCTTTGATGTATGAACGGTGATTGCGAAAAGATGTTTCTTCCTCGTCAGCATTGCCTTTTATTTTATCATAGAAATTTTTTTCAGAGAATCGAAATTTAAAGACAGTCAAGAGTTCTGGAGTTTATAAGTATTGGACTATCAGAGAAATGTAAGATGGGTAAATGTATTTAGTTGTGTAATAATGTTAATTTATGTATTAAGTGTAAATGTATTTAGTTGTTTATGAGTTCTGCAACGTTTTTCTTCAATGGCTCCAGCTCCAGGTGGATTTTGACATTCTCAAGAATTTTCCTCCAATTAATCTTAGGGGAGCGAAATCCATTTCTAAAATATTCTGTCCTTAGTGCCTCTGATCAACCCAAGTGGCACAGTTCGGAACAATATTAGGCCCGCCCCCTCCGGCAAAGTTAGGTTTTAGGCCCCAAGCCCAAATATGTACTTCTAGTCAGTCAGGTTTTGGGCCCCTAGAATTACTGGGCCCCCACAATGCGGTGTACGTTACGCCAATGGGTCAACCCCTAGTTCTTGTACCAGTGGGCTTGACCAAAATGCTTTTCTGTGTTGAACGTTCCTTATTCGCTGTAACAACGCAGTCAGTCCATTTTATTCTGGGGATTTTTATATATTTGACAACGTCTGGTTCTCTGAAGACACTGTAGAGTTCTAAAATTGAGCGCCCGTGCCAAATGCCATCAACTTGAGTTCCTCCAAAAATGGTTCTTAAGATCCGATGCTCAAAGACACTAAGAGTATTTTATCATTTTATGTCATTTTCCAAGTTTCTGATGAGTATGAGAGTATAGGTCTAATTAGACATTTAAAAATTAGTAGTTTAGTTTTCTTTTTAATTAAATTTGATCTTAAATACCTCCTCTAACCTTAAAAGCATCTATTGGCAACACCAATTCTTCTCTGTAGCCTTAGAGCCCAGATACATAACGCTATCAACTTTTGCAAATTTATAAGAACCAATTTGCATGTGAGTAGCGTACGTTAAGTGAAGTATTTCTCTCATCTTCATGTGACCGCTGGTCATTTAAAAAGAATTTTATTTTGTTCCGTCGCGCCCCGCAAAGACGTAATATGTTGCAATTTGAAATTGAAGAATAATAAGTATTTTAAGTCATTTCATCAGAAAATATACGGCTGACCTAGCATTTCAAGTGACGAAGAACGACAGCTGATCAGCTTTCACCCTTTTCTAGCCTTCACATCAAATGTCCAAGTTTCTTTTGAAACCCAAAGTTTTCAACCTGCAGCTTCTATTATTTCGCAAGACGAGTTTTTTGTGAAATTAGGGTTCGAAAACTCTATTTAAATATCGTCAGCCCACAAATATTCAGACTGTGTGAACTGCTGCAAATTCTCGAATAGGTGCAAAATAAACAGTTCCTTATGCCAAGAGTTTTAAGTACTTTATTATTTAATTATATGAAAAAATTTGTTATCAAATGGTCCTGTTTTATAGTGTCCACACGCCCAAAGATAGTTCCACCACCCAATTTTAAATACTCCCTGCCTGTTTAAATGTATAATTTTGGAATATGAAGTTAAATTTCGTATTTGTGAATTCTACAATGACAAAAAGAAAACTTGTATTTTCCATGTAATTAGGCTTGTATTTATGCATGTCAATTTATAAATTGTTTACACGTTGCTGCTCTAAGAAATGCTTGGAAAATGCATGTACCGCCAAACTCCAAGAAACGCCTTGCAGTTCCATAATCAAGAATTGTTTCATGGTTCACGTGCCAAATACATCATCTTTTAGTCTTTATATCCTTTAACTATTTTTACCGGTATCCGTCATTCCCGCCATCAACAATGGTCAGCCTCAAGAACTTAAAAAATCATACAAAAGTTAAGAAATTAATAATTAAATGATTGATTGTTTATTAAAGCCGCCCCATGATCCAACACTATACTGTTGCAATACTGGTTTCTCAGGCACGTATTAGATGTTTATAGCCATCTGTCGATAGCTATGACGTGGGGTTTCCGCGTAAGTTGGGAGGTGCGGGAGTTTGTTTGTAGCTCATGTCTATAGAGCTCTATAATTCTTAATATGACTTTATTGCTATACCTCACCTAAAACATTTTGTAGATATCTAACGCAAACTTATATTAAGTGAGAATAAACCAAAGTACGCAGTTTTAACTAACCTGCATATCCAGTCATCCTGTCAATATAAATATTTTAGATCCGCCTAACTTCCGTGCCGTATGCCCGTATCATATTCTCCTTTACCTGCATCACTCAATGTCCAGGTTAACCAAATTCTCCCAGGGTGGCACAACGCATGCAAAATTGATTGAAGTGAGGTATGTCTTGATTCTCTAAACCTTCAGATCCACACCTGCCTGTCTCGAACTGAGTTTCAAATCGTCATATTTCACGCGCTCTTTATCCTTTTAAAGGTTGCCCAGTTTTGCACTGCGTTTCATACTGGATTTGAAGCCGGAAAAGTTTTTGCTTGGCTTATTCCGTGCCGCCTATACAGTGTGTTAGAAGGAAGAAATTTTAGATAAACGCCACATTTATGCACACGTTATTTAAAATGTTTCAAAAAGATTCTACTTAAAAATGTACCCTAAGAACTTATCTCTAGTCTAAATCACGCAGATTAGTAAAACTTATTCCAAAAGTATATAAAACTAGTTAAGCAATTCTTTTCAACACAATCTAAAAATCATCAGTATATTTTTACTTAAGGCTGTTTTGCAAAGTACGAGAGCTCTAACTAAACGCGAAGCACATTTTCAGATAGAAAAGCCATCCCACCGCAGAAATTGCAAGAAAACACCTCGAAACACACAGAGCTTTTATACAACCTCAGTTTCAATAAGCAAAAAGTTCATTTTAATGAATGCAGGGAAAAATGCTACACATTTGCACGTGCAGTGCCTGGAATCAACCTTCAGTTAAAATGCAATAAAAATGCTAAGCCTCTAAAGGATATGAAGATAGGAATATCATATTAATTTCTTTTCATTTCTTTAGATCTGAAAAATGTTCAAATTTGGGTCCTATCTTTAACATTTAATGCAAGTCACGTGCCTTGGCCATGTTATATATATATGGTTTATTATTGAAAGATGTTTTATATCTTTTTAGTTGATTACTATTATACTTTCAAAACATTGCTTCAAGAATAAGTAACAAAATAAATCTTTCTTGAATAACAATTTACCATCATAACAAATACTCTATAGTATATAATTTAATCCTTTTTTTAAAAGAAATGTTACGAATGCATGCTCTTCAGTAAAATGCATGTTATTCTTATGAACATTATTATTCTCAACCGCAGCATCTCTTTCAAAGCGGCGTTTAGCACCGCATATAATTCAGTCTTCTTTCAAAATTACTCTGTTTGCCCTTATTTTCGCCGGTCGCCCCAAATGCACGGATGAAGCCAGCCCAGTTCACTGCCGTGATCTTCCTCTGAGAAAGCGGCTGCCATTTTGATTAATTTCCTGGGTATTTTAACCCTTTATCTACCGCATTATGATTTACTGCAATATTTTTCATGTAATATTTTTTGAAATCACGCGCCGAAAAATTAAAGGATATACATAAATACTCAATGATCTTGGCACCATCCGTTACAGCTCTACTTATCTAAATGGGTACTTTAAAAGCGCCCGCGTGTCGCTGTAAAATGATTCCTCACCATGGTGTTACCCATAACTTTTAACGCACTTTTAACTCTTAAAAATACTTAATAACCAGAGAACGCAAATATTTCGCAGCACAAAATATTTATTTTTAAAGATTATTAATTTTTTAAAATTTATTTACTTTTTTTACACATAAAAACAGCTTTTACACATAAATTTAATTTAATGATATTAAAAAAAAACACAGTTTTTCTTTTTATTAATACACAAAAATTTATTGTACGTTATGTATTTTGAGTGAGGTTTCGATTGAATGTTTCTTAAAGCACTGCCTCCTGGGTACAAATGCCGTGTGCTCACCTGGAACTTGCTCGGCAGCCCCTTTTGATCATCATCTTAAGAATCTAACGAAAATTCTCCGTTTTATTATTTGTTTAACCTTCATTTCTGAAAAACCTCTGTTAGTACATCATCGACTGCTGGTAAGTTCGGTAATAAATCCAAAGCCTCTTGAAGACCAATCTTCTTTTTTCCAGACATTCTACAAAGCAGCGTTGCATGGGAACCTTTGAAAATCTGTATTATTGTTAGATTCGGTTACACATAGATATTAAAATGTTTTCACTTGAAACAAAATAGATATTTCATCTACCTGTTCTAAAACCTTAAAATTTTTTTAAGTTCCAAATTTCCAAACACGCAGCCATGTTTAAAGCAGGTTGCTCAAAGGCAGAAAGCCCAGGCTGGCGCAGGTCAGCCTCAACTTTTACCCACCCAGCCTCCCAGTGGCCTGCTTGAGGGGAGGATGTTGATTTGTTATATCTTCTATCAGCTTTGCGCACAATTTACCGTATTTTTTAAAACGCAATAGCTGCACGAGAAGCTACACCCGGCAATAAGGTGATTTAACAAGAATATAAAGTGAGTTTCGGCGCGAGCCTCAACTCCGCGCCGCAGTAAAATGCAAAAATGGAAATAAGCTGTCAGCTTTCAGTGACTAGAAGCTTGATCCACGGACCGGGGTTGAAGACCACTGTATTATTAATTATAATAAACCGTTCTGGCGCATCAACAGACCACAAAGCCGCGTACCTGGCAGTACCAATAAAACGAAGTTTCACCTGTGTACTGACGGTATATCGTCATTTCGAAATGGTTAATTGGTGTGTAAAATTTGCTGGGTCATAGGGATTGAGTTGCCGGCACTTCTACGAAAATCATCTCGAGAGACATGAAATTTGAAATGTAGCATGTACGTAAGTATTACAAAAGCGAACTGCTGAAAAGGAATACAACGCATACGAAAAGTAAATTCCAAAACAAAACAAGCTTCGCTTGAACGCATAGTATCGTGACTCATGATTGTTCATCCAACAGGAAGAACAACAAGATGCCTTCCCGGCGGTATGCCTCCTTTCTACAATGGTTGCTTCTGCACCGTCTCCGCATACTCAGAACCAGCTGGAAAGTAACATCTCTTTGGAGGTAGGAGTGCTCATCTCAATAAACATCTGTTTGAGTTGTTGGTTGTTCCCCTCCTGACATGTCGTGCCATGCCTCCCCCAAAGTGATCCCTGCCACATGTTCGATGGGATTTAAATCTGGGCATAATGCTGACAATCCATTCGAGTACATCTTCGTACTTTCCCGAAAAGCTCTCACGCAATGAAATGGAAAAGAGTGCGCATTGTCATCCATAAAATGAATTCTGGCCAATGGCAACTGAAAGACGCACATGGGGAAGAAGTTCCTCCTCACAATAAGCGATCCCCGGTTACAGACCTCTGTCGAAAATAAATGTGAAGCTCAGTTCGCCCGTTCAGCATGTCGCCTCCCCAGACGAGAACTCCAGGACCACCGTAACGGTAAGCCTCCTGATGTTACTGGGATAAAGTCCGGTCCCGATCTCTCCAAATCAAAAACGCGTTGAGAATCGCTTCTGGCACTGAACTGACCGTCCCAAAAGAGACACGACTATTGATCAGTTGTCTCCAGTTTTGTGCTCTCTGACCCACTGTAAACGGTGGCTTCGCTGGTGGCCAACTTCAACGGAGGAAGCGTTCAGGACGGTGGGCGAACAGGCCCTTTAGAAGGCGGGGTGTTTGGGCCATGAACCCATTGACTTGTTGACCCGCTGCTGTACAGAGTTTCTGAGCAATGGCGCTAGCTGACTGCTGTCGATCTCTTTCGTCTGCAGGAGATATCGGTTCACCCCGCCGTTGTCGTCCCGGCGGCCAACACCACTTCAACCTTTCTAACAGCTGTACCTGTGGTTTGAACGCTTCAAGCGCGAAAACGACACTTTTGTTGATTCCGAACTCTGCGCAGCCAGTACGCCCCTCTTCCAGCTTTCCGATCATTCTTCCACGTGTGAAGTCAACCAGGTGATTTCTTCTAGCCATATTTCACGAACCGACTTTCACTGGCACTTGCAGCGAATATGTTGAATTGCGTCTCCGTCCTTCTTTTTCATTTTATTCTACTGGTATTGAGCCAGCGCGCGCCGCATACCGCCACATCGCCTTCTGACGTTTTGTTCCTGATACGCCAGACGTTTCTACTGATTTACGTGTTCACTGTACTGATCTCCAGACCTCCTCTTTTCTGCAATTTCATGGCTATCTGCTAAATTTTTACATTGTTGCTTAAGTTTTGCACACCAGTGTAAATAGTCAAATAGTTTTCTAAGGTCTTCATTAACATACAAAAGAGTAATACACTTATCTTTTGACATTAACTACTTTTCGGAACAATAATGACAATCTTCGCAATCCAATCAAAATGTCAGCTGAAAGTGCCTCGTTAGGTAAAAACTGTCTGAATTTCCCCGCTAAAATAATCATCATAAAGCCCGTGATGCTATATATCTTGGAAGAGAGGATTTAAAAGAATATTCCTGCTAAGAGTATTCGTAAAAATGGTTATTCTGTGTAATTTTAAAGTGAGCGGCACTTATAAGTACTTTCGTTGAAATTTTTAATTCTTTTCAAAATATTTCTTTAAAATTTTGTTTTCTTATTCTCATGGAAGCGACACAGTTTTATAAATGAGAGATAGTCTATTAAATTCGCACTACAAAGCAACACGAGGGCTACTACGAAGGACCTTTTAATTTCGAAACATGATCAAGAGATGAGAAAGACACCTGCACTGGCCTAGCATATTCCACATCACGCAAACGGGAGCAATTTAAGCCACGACAGATGTAACGTACATCAGCCCCTCTGCAAAGCGGATCTTCAGTGTTTCCAACTCTGGCTTCGAGTCCGGGGCCATGACCACTAAATTACCGAAGTTATTCACTCGTTTATAAAAGACTAATAATGAAGTTGATTCAAAAGACAGAAAAATACTAATCCCCTTTAAAAAATGTTGAGTGAAATAGTATAAAGTCAGTACAAGAAATTAAAGCAAAAATTTCTTACCGTAGAGCAGGGATGGCGAACCATCGGCACGCGTGCCATTGATGGCACGCGGCACAATATTTTGGGCACGTCACCGATCAAAACGGTTTGCATTTTAGTTCAGAAACTATATTATTACAAGGAACCCCAAACTTGAAAAACAATTTCAATGCTGTCAAACGTATAGAAATCGCATAAATATAAAGTTGACAGCATCTGTTTCATATCCTGATCTTCTAATCAAGCGAATGAAGTAGATACCGTGTTCAAAGAATTGTCCGCTCAAGTTTATTATGTACCCTGATGTAACATTATTTGAGATAAACACTGAACTTGCCCCATTTCGATTGGTTGGAAATAGAAGAATTTGAAATGCAACTTATTGATTTCTAGTCTAGTTCAATATGGATTCAAAAATGTATTGAAACAAGGAAAAAGTCGGAATTGATTGATACAGAAAGATTAACAAGCAATATAAATAATACACCTGCAAGGAAATTTTGGAAACATAGAATTCGATTCGAGACACATTTAACTGTTTGAAGAAACTTACTCGTGCTATTTTATAACCATATTTTCATCTACCTATACCTGCGAGTGATTATTTTCAGAGATAAGTAGCATAAGTTATTTGTCATCTAATCTGCAACAACAGAAGTCACACTAATGTTACTTAAATTTAATTACACGCATAACTGAAACATTTACTACTATACTGTGCGCAAAATGTATTTTTTCGTAGTAAATAAAGAAGTTTGTGATGTTAGTATTTAGTTTATTATTTTCCCGAAAATCACAAGTAAAAATTATTTGATGGCACGTCTATACCTCACTAAGCAATTTTTTAGGAAAAAATGGCACGTTGATCCATAAAGGTTCGCCATCCCTGCCGTAGAGTATAATCTGAGGTGAGACCACACGTTCTACGTTAAGTGATAACGTCTTTGAGTGTCATAAGAGATTTTATATATTTTGGAATTTTCAAACATTGGATGTTTAAACAAATTCAGAGATCGTACATATATTCCTCAATTTTAGAGAATTACGAATATCAGAAAATTCCCTAGCATATAACGACAAGTTTGAAATTGTTTCAAAAATTACGCTCCGTCAATTTGACGCCTGTGTTCGTGTTGATGATCGCTCTTTTTTACACACATTTCGTGGCATATACTCGTTGAAATATTCTGTGACTCATTAAATGTGGTTTGTTGTATTTCATTTGGTCTGCGTTTAATTTTACTATTCAGTTCTTTCATAGCCATTGGCGTTTAAATATGGATACATATTCAAAATGGAATTTTTTTTTTATTTAATTGACCTTTACAACTCTTAACGATTTGTTTAGAAATTCTTTCAAAGCACCCTGTTTAGAACAACTCATATACGATATTTCGTCACATGTCATGCAAGGTAAGCCTTTTATGGTAACATTTTAAAAAGGCACACTTGACAACAGACTTATTCGCGTGATTTTTTGATGAAGTAAATGTAATAAAAAAAATTTTACTTTCTAGTCTTACGACACTTCAGTTAAAGTACACAAGATAGAAATTTGAAGTATAACAAGTAAAATAAAAAAAATAGTTTTTAAGTCAATTCCTACTTAGATCAACAACGAAAAATTTTATTTTAGCTACTTTTTATTAAATATTTACAATTAATATAAGTATGTATATACATAGGACAGAATCACAACATTAAGTGGTAATTAGTTTTTTTTTTAATTATCATTGAAGTATCGTAATGTCCTTTTAATTTCAGTCCAACTGAATGCTTTAACACGTGAGAAAAAAACCTTTGCAAGTTTTGTGACACAAGTCGCCAAAAGGGTCGCCAACGTGGCTGTATTTGTAATTATTTAAATAATTAGTTTTAATCAATTAATTTTTATTAATTATAATTAAATTATTGTATTGTCATCCAAAATGATCCTGTATATAAAATTTCAACTCAATTCAGCGCTTTAAAATGTATTTTTTTAACGATTGAAAATTCCACCAAGATAAATAAATAAATATAAAAATATATAAATAAATAAATATATAGACAGTGCGAGCTAATAGTAGGAATTGAAAAAAAGACTAAATTCATAAAAAATGAAGTTTAAAACTTTCAAATTTTTTTTTTTAGGAATCACCAAATTAATTCACCAAAAACTGTTGACTTTTGACAGAATGGAAACTAAAAGTTATGATTCAGTCATGAAGATTGCTTTTCAGATATAGATTTTTTTAACACAAAGCTTTATGCTAAATTTTTTTCCATTAAGAACACACCTTCAAAGTTTCTCCGAAACTCAAATTTAGGACTCTTCCTGAGTTTCCTGACCTGACCCCTTTTCTTGAACCTTAAAAGCAGTGTTAGATTTTTTATGTATGTTTATCTGGTACGACGTTCCTACTCCAATAAATACCACTATCTCGCAACAATAACAACAATAAATTGCATTATATAACGTATCTAAAATACGCTTCCCGAATAACAATCATGTTTCCATCAATTCTTTCTGTCTACAAATATTTCTACAATAAATATTACTGCCAAAACACAATCTGATTTAATCACTCAGAGAGGGTAGTATTTTTATATAAGTGACTCGACACATTTTACACCATTGGGTTATGATCACGAACGCATGGTCGCCATTTTCGAGTGGCGGGTTCGAGTCTACTGTGGTGGCCAAAATTGTGGACACTTTAAAATTGTCATGTTTTTTAAGTTTGTTGCTTACAGAAAATGTTACGTTACACAAAATGCTAAGTATTTTATATAATTTTAAAGAGATTTTAATACTGAATTCAATACAAAAACAAAAATTTAAATATTTGCAACGCAAAAAAAGCTATGGTGCAATAACTGGCGATATACATTAGATACTGATGATAGCAGTGAGTTATCAGAACATAGTGAGGTTGACTTTATTCTTTATTACAGCTTCACATTGGTGTTTCATTGAGCTGAAAATAGTTTTAAGCTCTTCCTTCGTTATTACATGTGCCGCGGTAGCCGAGTGGTATAGGTATCGGATCGTCACGAGTTCGAGCCCAGTACCACTAAAGACCCGCCGTGTAGGGCAGCGATGCACATTAAATCTGTCGAGAGCTGAAACGTCCTCCCGTTGGTGTGGTGTGGTAGTTAGGAGAGGGGGTGCCAGCTCAGGTGTCGTCCACGTCACTTGACCATGGTTCAAAATTACGTGTCCGTCGCCAAAAGCCCTCGTGCAGCTGAACAGTGCGACGTTAATATTCAATCAATCAATTCGTTATTACATGCTTTCAGGAAACAATTACATTCAGAATTAGAGCCTTTTTATTTCATGGGGGTAAATTATTCGGACAAGAGTTTTCAAACGGGGCCACAAGTTTTCGATAGGATTGAGGTCAGGACTGTTTCCTTGCCACCAGTCTTTCAATTATTTTACTGTGTGTCAAGGAGAAGAATCTTGCTGAAAAATAAATGAAGCATTGTTGGTACATAGATCCCTGGTGGAAGGCAGAAGTTTTGATACTAGAATGGTGTCAATTATATATTTTATGACATTCAGTGACCCATCGAATATATGAAGGCGACTGATACCATCTGATGATATGCATGACTAAATAATAAAACTATGCATTATCACTGAAGACATGCTCTGTAAAGGGGACTATTAGTTAATATATCGCCTGTCAGCTTCACAGGCTTCTATTGGCAGACCCGTATTTGAACTCAGGTCTGTACCAAATTCACTAAGATTCCATCACCACATTCCGCAAGGAGTGAGTTTGCAGCTGAAATTAACGTGCATCTGTTCACTACACGGGGTTTTGGGTACTGGAGCTGAACTCATGACATGCCTGCCAGTCCGATACATAGACCACTGGCTATCGCGCCATCTTGTGGCTAAAGCCGACTTTAATAATTAAAATATGTTGAAGCTCTAAGTCTCTCTCATTGGCATGTGTGATTGACTCAACAGCTGTAACATAGTTCAAAATTAGTGTCCATACCACTGTTCTCTGGTTTGCTGAGTTAGAATATATTCATCCCTCCCCATCGCTAAAAAGAGGTAATTTAAGTGTGATACTATAACTAGAATGCGTTCCAAATACAAGACACAGGCATCCGGCACGTTAAATCCGATTTAATAAACTTAAAATATCAAAATTTCATTCATGTTTTTGCTGAGACACTGAACTTAAATCTGTTCGAAGCTTAATCCATTTGTGTGTTGTGTAGAATATTTGATCCCTCCCATCCTCAAAAGAGTGACAAGTTGTGCATCTATAATAAATGTGTTCAAATAAGAGAAAATCGGAACGTAAAATCTCTCCGTATATTTCCTCTGTAATATCAAAAATTTATGTATTGTGCTTTGATGCTGAGAAGCGATGCACGTTAAATCTGTCGAGAGCTGAAACGTCCTCCCGTTGGTGTGGTGTGGTAGTTAGGAGAGGGGGCTGCCAGCTCAGGTGTCGTCCACGTCACTTGACCATGGTTCAAAATTACATGGTCCGTCGCCAAAAGCCCTCGTGTTTCTGAACAGTGCGACGTTAATATTCAATCAATCAATCAATCAATTGATGCTGAGAAGGAGAATAATCTTGTGGAATAACATAACTTCTAAAAATGTTTCGTTTTTCTTTCAAACACAGAGTGACGTTTGAGAAATTTATTGGTAGCGTGAGAGTTAGGAAATTAAATAATTGATTTATTTACGTCACACCTATTAATTACAGTATTATTTCATTAGTTCAGAATATGTTATTTGTGAGAGAGGAGGCAACACAATCGTTCTCTTTTGGTGTTTTCATCGGCTCCCTTCTCCGCTGTCCGGGGTGGGATGATCAACCTTTTCCCCTCGAATTACACTCCGGCTCGTGTGCGGAGTTGGGTTTTTCTGCCTGTCATAGGTTGCTAGTGCGATGTCAAATGACAGGATCCCTGAATACTAAGGGGTGCATGTGTACATAGGAACAGTGTTATGCTATCTAGAAAAAAGAAGCCAATTTTGTATCTATGGAGTGCTAAAACATCACAATAGCTCTTTCGCTCTGATTTGTGAGTACACTTGGAACATATATACTGGATGTCCAAAAATAGTGCCCAAACTCTTTGCAACCAGATTACACGTTAGGATTTCATAAAAAATGCCCTTAGAACTGTATCTGTACGATGCATAGTTAATGAGAAAAATATGTAAATGATGATGAATGAATGATGGTTCATGATGGGGTTCCAGGGCATTTCTGTGCTGTACGTGACTGGCTAGATATGGAAGATCCCTGCTACTGGATTGGACATGAGGGTCCGATTCTATGGCCGCAACGATCACCAGATTTCACACTTTTGGATTTTTTTGTCTATGGAGCAATCTAAAGAAATTGGTGTATAGAGATGTTGTTACGACGCAAACAGACAATTGCTCGTCTGCATGCTGCTTGTACTTCGATGAATACAGGGTACTCTCAAGCCTGCCTCGATATGTACGGTGGACACACACACACTTTGAACATCTGCCTTTATAAATATTTGCAAATACTGCTGTTGATGCATACGATGCGGTGTTTTTTCCTTGCACCCGCTGTGATGTCATACTTTGTTTTTCGTATTTTTCTTGTAAACTGTGGTTCGTACAAGTATTGTTCTTTGGGCATTTTTTATGTACTCCCAACGAGGAATCTAGCTGTGCAGATTTTGGGCATTATTTTTGGAACACCCTGTACAGAGGCTTTCTTTATTGCATAATGATATAAAGGATAAAACTGTATGTTTGTGTGTGTATATGTGTGTATGTGTGTGTGTGTGTATTGTAGTGTGTAGTGTAATTCAGATTTTCTCTTTTTTTTCCCTTTCATTTTGTCTTCAAAAGTAAATAACACTGTTAAAGTATTACTATAGAAAAAAAAATTTGCGTTATCATTCATGCACGAATAATATTTCTATGAACAAAAATATGACATTAAGTGCATCCTTTTAAAAACTCTTGCCACTTTTCTTTGATGTCTCGAAGTATAAAGTTACAGAAAAAAGCTTATTTTTCATTCTTGTTAAGATAGAATATGAATGCGTGTTTCTTTTGACCTACTTATATAACTTTATTGATCCTTTAGAACACAAAAGAGTCTTTCTTTCGGCTTTAAGTATCATTTTTTCTTAGTTTGCTTTTTATTGCAAATTAAGGGTGATGAGTTTTGTGCTTTTTATTTTACTTATAAATGCAATGTACTCACAGAGATAAAAAAATTGCACTCTCTTTTTAATTTTTTTTAAATCTAAAAAGTAAGTAAATTTAATTTCTTAGAGTATATGAAAAATTGTATTAAAAGATTCAGACTTTTGGTCTTATTTTCATGATTTCATTACAAAAGAGAGACTATTTTTAAGATTCAAAATATGAGTTATTTTTTTTACGATGAAATTGTTACATTCCAGAAAAAATACAAATTTTATTCGGTTCCTATAGTAGATTAAATTTAAGGTATATCTAACACACACACACATAGTTAACAAGATGCACTTTTTGTTACTTGGTATTTTGTATACTGATTTGAAAAAAAACAGAATAAAATAATTAAAAACGGGAATTACGACATCCAAAAATGATTTGATTCATTTTGCAAACAAAAATAATTTTTATTCTGTTACTTTCAAGTAATAATACCTAAGACAAAATTTTAAAAAATGAGTCTGACACCTATTTTGATTTCGAGGAACTGACACTATAATAAAATTTAAGAAAATTGAATAAGTGGAATTGAAAAATATATGTGTTAGTATCATTTCTAGAAGTTAAAAAGTACAATTCTATTATTAGGTTTTTTTAAGACGATGGACAGTGAAAATAGTTTTTTCCCTTAATTTCTGATCCCTACCTTGCTATTTTCATAAATTCAGTGTATTTATTATTTATCTAGACAATAAATTTTCGAACAATTTAATAAACTTATATTTAATAGCCTTAGAGTTATTAGTTTTATATTTAATAATCTTATAAAAATTTAAAATAATCAACGTACTTAAAATTTAACAAAGAAAAAGTTCATATTTTTTCTCTTCGAAAATTCCATTATCTTATGAACTTCTATCATTTCAATGGTCAAGAAAGTACAGATTTTTAAAACTACCACACACATTTGGGAACTTTTCGTTTGTGCATACTTTTGTATATATTTCTTAAAAAATAAAATGGAAAAAATACTTGTTTATTAATTCCGTAAAAACTTTTTTCTTTTTTCGAGTAATTTCTCAAAAGTGTATGCAATAAATAAATAAATAAATAAAAAATGATTGCATTTAGTTTGTTTTTACGCAATATTTTGAACGAGCAAAAACCTTAATTTAACTAACACCCATCATACTCGAATTTTTCTAAAACAAATAAAAGTAAAGACATTTAATTCCCAGAGAATCAAAAAATTGATTTTTTTCTATCACTTAAGATAGAGAGTTAATAATTTCTATATGTTAATTTGCTTATATTTGCTATTCCATGCATTTACAGCTCTCTTAAATGTGTGTGTTCTAAAGATATTTAAATGCTCAGTCTTTTAATTTCTTTATCTTTATAAAAAAAAAAAAAATGCAAGGATTTAACGTTAGCCGAAAAGCTCTGTCTCCACTCTAAAAATAATTTATTATACAGTATACATTTAAGAGAATGAGGTAAATACAAGATTTTCCTTTAAAAATAAAAAAAAGGAATGTATTCCAGATTTAACCGCCAATTAGCTTAAAGCTCTAATGGTACCAAGATATAGGAAAACTAACGTTCACACATTCCGGTTAACCCAATTCAGTGTTTCTTGACCTTTTTATATCTATGATCGAAAATTAGGTAGCAGTTTTTATTTCATGAACCTAGAAAAGATAAATCAAACAACATAAAAGAGATTCTAGGATACTGACTTTTCTCCCAAAAGTGGTAGTATTTTATCTTGCACAAAAATTAATGCTTTAAAAGGTTTGATTACCAGCCTACAAAGCATAAAATTTCTGTGTGATTTCCTTGGTCCTAAAACAATTTTTTTTCAAAAAAATGAAACAGTTTAAATTGGCTTACGGAAATCGGAGATTTAACCAAACTGTAAAAAATTAAATTTAATTAATTTTGAATTTAAATTTTAATAAATAAAATTTTAATTTGAAAAATGTTATTTTAGAATTAATTTAAATATAGAAATCCTTTTTGATTATTTTATCAATAAAATAGGGATACTTTGAACTTGTATTAAAATGCGCTGGCAATTCGGCTAATGCTTTTTTTTTTGCTTTCATTATTTCATAAAAAAAGAATATAAGATTAAGCTTTACAATACTGAAATCAACATTAAAATTATGTCTCTGTGACTTCTATATATATATATATATATATATATAATATTGCCTCAATCAAGAAAATATACCTCCAAAGAAATAACATAAAAGACCGAGAATGGTAAACCAAAGAAAATTAAGTTTCCATTCATAATTTACATAAAATTTAAGTTTCCGTTAAGCTTCCATTCCATCAAAATATACTACATTTTAGATTTTCTTAGAAGCTCTAAATTTTTAAGTGTTATTACTTATTTAGAACTTGAAGATGTTATAGCAAAATGATGTTCTTATCTATTATTTTTCTGAGATTATTTAAGTATTTATATTATGCTTTGCCTATATATATATATATATATATATTTGAACTTCGCAACAACATAACAAAACATACGCTCAACAGCGAAACAAATAAAATAATTTCAACGATACAACAAAATAAATAAATAAGCATAATGTTATCAATAAATAAAACTTGAAATTAAATACTTTAGAAAGATAATTAAGGGACAAATTCTCATAATTAAAATAATAATGAAAAGACCGAATTTTCTTTTTCAGCTCTATGTATTTTTTATTAAAGAAATGCTACTTTAAAATGCACGTCATTTTACAGATGAGTAGAGGGGATGCAGATATGCATGATAATCATTTAATAAACTTAAATTTAAAAAAAGGAAGGAAATGATTAAATTTACTCAGCCTAAATTCTGATTTAAATATTAACAACACAATTTCATTTTGGTAATAATACCAAATCATTTTGGTGTGATCCCCAGCGTTTAGAGATCTCGATATATTTTTTGACAAATAGTTCTTTATATTTTCAAAATATCATCGGTTTCTCAATTTGACTTATAATCAGAAGGTTTTGAATATTTTGAGTCCCATACATATAACAAAAAGTTCAGGGGTTTCAATTTTTCAATGATGTCTCTCTTTTCCTTTTAAAAAAATATCTTTCAGAATTAATACGAAGTTTCAGACTATTCTTTGAAACCATGTGGTAACGAAAAGTTAAGTTATATCTATATCTAATTTTAATGAAATTAAGTTAAATATATCTATATCTCTTTTAAAATAAATAAGCGGAGTCTGTTATTTTATTCACTGATCGAATACGTTCGGAACCGTGATTTTAAAAAAGCGCATAAATCAATAATTTTCATGATATTTAGTGTCACTCAGAGTAGAATACATGCATACAACTGTTTTGAGGACATTTTGACAAAAAAATTATTTAAATACAATATTTTGGCAAAAAATTAACTTAGAATAATCTTTTTTCGAAATGTTCTCCTTTTGTGAAAAATGCTTCTATTATAATAATATTTTGCCTGTATATAGCTCAGATCTCTACAGAGGCTCAACTAGAATTTTTGAAAAATTCACATTATTTTCAGAGTTACCACCAATTGAAATAATTATTATCGTTTTTTTTCTTAAAATTTCTCCTCTCTGTTGTCGTAAAATATGGATAAACCCATTTTTAAGTTCTATATTTCAAAAATTCTAGTTGAGCCTCTGTAGAGAGGTCTGAGCTATATACAGGCAAAATATTATTATAATAGAGGCATTTTTCACAAAAGGAGAACATTTTGAAAAAAGATTATTCTATGTTAATTTTTTGCCAAAATAGTGTATTTAAATAATTTTTTTTGTCAAAATGTCCTTAAAACAATTTTATACATGTATTCTAATCTAAGTGACACTAAATATCAGGAAAATTATTCATTTATGCGCTTTTGCAAAATCAAGGTTCCCAACGTAATCGGATACCTTAAGCTGTAAATAACGAATAAAGTAAAAAATCTGAAATAGTAATTTTTCAGAATGATTTTTTAAAAATAAGAGATCAAATGAATATACCATTCGGAAATAACTTCTTTATTATATATGGTCATATATAAAACGACTAACGAAGTTAAACGGATAATGTGTCATTTTATATGTGGATGATTTCAGTAAAATCAATAGGAGAAAATATATCTCCAAAATATCTCCAACGTACACAACCATATCAGATGCAAAGATGATGTTGGTCATTTGTTATGGATACCTTCTTCTTTAAGGCTCTGCATGAGGCTGTCTATGTAGTTACACATTCCTACATTGTACGGAAAGTGTTTCTTTTTGTTGAACCCGCACAAGAATAAATGCATAAATTTGAAACAGGACTTTTTATTTCTACTTTAATTCCATGCTAATCAGTTTTGTCATCTAAACGGATGGCAGCCCGCGCGTATTACTCTCACCATAATAATTTCAGGAAAATTGTAACTGATAAGATCCAACTTCCTGGCTCTTCCCCGACCAAGCAATTTTCTGAATATACTTCGAGATTATATTTTGATTTGTCAGTGAGAGTTAAGTTTTTCAATGATTTTTTTCAAGTAGCTAACATTCATTCTCAGTTTATTCACTATCTTTCCAATGCACGCACAAGCTACATAGAGCATGCAAAGGAACATGTAGTCAGCGACTTTTATTCGATTTTTATCTTCCATAAAAACTTAATGGTTAATCACCTTATCTATACAGACAAAAGATGTCTCTGACATATCCTTTCGTTTTAGCTATCTCCAATTTTGTACTTAATACCTTTACAACACTTGTTACGGTGTCTATCAACATCGTAGAATTGAATCATCATTTAATTTTATGCAGTACTTCAAACCAGCGGCGTAAAATACAACCCCGCATCGCAAAGGGGCCAGGATTCTAGGGCAGTGATCCACAACCCCCGGTCCGCGGACCGGTACCGGTCCGTAGATCAAAAGGTGCCGGGCCGCCTGAAGATCATTAAATTATCGCCATTTTATTTAAAGTGGTGCATTTCTCTCGAATTTCCTCAACTTTCCACGGAAATCACTTTATATTCTACGTTAAATCTCACTTTTATTCATTTTTGGTGTAACTATATTTTATTCTGAAGGCATATTTAAATGTAACTAAATTAAAATTGTTTAATCAAAACAATCTAAGATATATACAATGAACGTGTCCCACCCTCAGCGGGCCACGTTAAAATGATCAAACGTTGACCGGTCCGCAGCGATAAAAAGGTTGCGGGCACTGTTCTAAGGGACCCAAAGCCTGATGTCATGGTTTCGCAATACTTTTATAAGATCCGTCTTGGGGACCATTATCTGACTTAACAGGGGTTTCTCCGTTACACCACTGCTTCAATCAGTGTGTGTTTTTTATTTCATGTACACAAATTGGATACATTCTCAATTATTTTTAAGTAAGCTGTATATTTTGCTTTAGTATATTTTCTCTTTAATTTACAAAAATAGAACATAAATATAGTCAAACTATGCCATCAAACTATTTAGAAAGAGTTTCATATATTTTAGATTTGGTATTCAAGACGTTTTTCTGCAAATAACTACTATAAGCATAAAGTTTAAAAAAAGCTAATGTATTATATAGATTTTTAGAATGTAATCACTGTTAATTTTTGGTATGTATCCCGGATGACGTTACTACTTCAATAAATCATTATTCATTTCATCGTTGATTGAACATCACCTTTTTCAAGGAAAAGCTTCATATCTTACTATATTAAAATATGAAAAGTTTCCGCTTCGATTCTTTCTTGATAAATAGAACCAGATGTTGATATCTAATGTAGTTTGAAACTGAATTCGATTAGTTATTTATATTTTCAGATGTTCAAACACTGTTCCCATTTTCTTACAACAGCTCTACAAGACTTCTGTTAGACTGAATAATTTTTTAATTAAATATCTTTCCTTTTTTCACAATGTGTATGTACTTAATATTCAATGTTATAATAATAAAACCACAAAGTATTGGTCCATTTTCATTTTATGATCATTCCCTATTCAACAAGATTTAACAATTATATAATAAAGTAAAATTCTTAAAATACCTATCTTTTTTTATTTCATTTATCGAAGTCTTAATTTGCATTCTTTCAGAGGGAGGATACGTCAAGCTGATAAAAAAATCACATATCTTAATTTGAAATTCTTATTTCCCAATTAACTTCGTTTTAGCTAACCTTCCTAGTTATAAATAGAATTGGCATTTGCTTAGAGTATAACTAACTACTTATCGGTCGTGACATGAATACTAAGTATTTAAATCGCGCCCTAAGTTCTAAAATTACTCGAAACTGCCTGTCCAAGCCTGCCATACAAGTTCCAACAGGTGTCAGGAACAGTATCGATTTGACATGCAAAACTTTTGAAGTATTCGAACTTTTATAAACTGTTTATATATGAATCTATTTTTCATTTAATTCGAGAATAAGTTTAATTGTTGAAAGGATTCGCTTAGAGATGGAAAAATTTAATGTTTAATGAAAAATAACGAATATAATAAAAGAAAAACATACAAGATTATTCATAATTCCTTCCCGGGTTTCGAAGTGCTGTAGTAAAAAACTGAGTTAATTACAGCAAAAAAGATCATTTGAATAAATACAGAAACAATTCAAGTTTTATTTACATTCTTTACAAGTGTTATACGGCATACATCAAAGCGACTGTCCTGTTCCTGCCACACTCAACTCAACATGGTATTATCAACGATATTGAGAGATAAAACGCGTTATCCTTTCCTTGTCATCTTTGTTATCCGAAAACTTTATCTCTTACGTAAGACCAAGTTTTTGTACCCTCTTTCCCGCGCGATGTAGCAGAATTGCATGAAAGGATAACAAGTACTGTCAATAACGTTGATAGTACCATGTTGAGTTGAGTGTGGTAGGAACTAGACCATTGCATTGATGTATATCATGTAACCAGGGTTTCACACTAGAACACCTGTAAAGTATGTAAATAAAATCTTGAATTTTTTTTGTATGCTTTCAAATGTTCATTTTTGCTCTGTATTCGTCTTAGTCTTTTGCGTTTTCCTTTAAATTTCCAAATTAAATAGATATCGGATGCATACATTTTATTCAAATGACTCTCAGAGATCGAGAAGTATATTTAATTAAAAGGATTTGACAATGAAACGCAGCAATTTGTATTTAATTATTTATTTACAGGCTCAGCCAATGATTTACATCTCGAAGAAAGCTTGCACTCACAAACAGGTCTCAAATTAACGAAACGTACTGAAGGAACCGCCCATACTCGCCAACGCTTTCTTCTACCCATTTAGAAAGGAAAAAAAGTCTTATTCTTGCTCAGGTCAAGATCAATATAAGGAGGGAAAGGTTAATGGTACAATATTTTAACACAGCTCATAAAGGAAAAAAAAAGTGTCTGAGAGTTTTTTTTTCCTTCCTATTTTAGCTTGAGGAGGAAAAAAAGAAACTTGTTTGCCGGATAACCTTTTATATTTGTTGAATGTGTATCACAACACATTAAATCACTCTATTCAACAGCTTTGGCTTTGCCAAGGCAATCTAGTCGTCAATAAGGGTTTATTTTAATCCATTACGCATACACGCTAAAAGTGCATCGAAATTAACACTTTTCAATGAAGGAAGAACAAGTGCAGCCAATAATTGCACAAAGGGCAACGAGGGGAAGTGAATTGCAGTATTTCATTCTTTTTTTAAATTATTCCCGGTAAATTGAGTGATTTAAGTCTTGTTAAATTGATTTATGCTTGTGAAAGCGCTATTTAAGTATTCGTTTTCGTTTTTTAAGACCAATGAATTATGGGCATGCCATTATAGTTAATTTTGTTTTGTTCTTTGATTTGTTGATTCTTTCCAGTGCTTTTATTGCTATTTTTTGTTAAAATAAGCCATCATTATCGAAATGTATTATTCATGAGTATTTTTTATAAGCTATACTTTACATGAATAATACATTTAATATATTAGTGCAGTGGTTCTTAAACAGTGGTCGTGGACCCCCTTGGGTCCACAGCGCCTTTCTAGGGGATCTGCGAAGGTCTCTCATTTAATGTTGAGATTTTCCTCCTGAACAGACTCTGAAAGACCTCATGGAAAAATTAAAAGATGCCCATCCTAAACTAGATCACTAAAGTGCGCCCAGTGAAAAACCTCTACTAGAATATATATTTCGATCAAGAATATTAAATTAGTTTTTTTTAAACTATTTGTAACTACATAGCCATTACTACAGCGTAATATTTTCAAAAAATTGTAGAAACATTTGTGCAAAAATTAAGAACTGGATTCGTAGCGTGGCAATACGATAACGTTTGCATTTAAATCACTCATCCATGATGTTGGGAGTCAGGAAGAGATGTTGCAAAATCTTGGGGGTCGGCGACGTCAAGTTGATACAGAAAGCAGGGCCGCGGCGATTGAAAGTTTAAGAACCGCTGTATTAGTATATTCTTGAATTCATAACATCAATTATTCAATACGGCGGATCAAAAAAATTTCTAAATTTTAAAACCTACCTATACG
This sequence comes from Trichonephila inaurata madagascariensis, assembly GCA_019973955.1. Lineage (NCBI taxonomy): Eukaryota > Metazoa > Arthropoda > Arachnida > Araneae > Nephilidae > Trichonephila > Trichonephila inaurata. Next base: position 164,328 of record BMAV01012647.1, read on the forward strand.
GAAAAAAAAAAATTTCTCTGGTATATGCGTGAAGAAAAAAAAAATAAAGAAAAAATTAACTTTTGAGCTTTTATACAGTGAAAAATCAAAGTAATTTTTTGGTTATTCATATTGTAGAAAAACAATTTTATTTTGAGTCTAAAATCATTTAACCAAAATTATGTCTTTTTATTTTTTCGAAAATCCAACCCCTTTATGGCAATATTATAAATTTTGAAATTATTTCCTTTTAATTAATTTTTTCTCTTAATCTCCATTTTACCCAAAATCTTTTTCGCATGGGTAAGTTCCGATGAATAATATTTTTTTTTCTCAATATAACCATGATCCACCCTATTACGCAATCTATAATCCATGTAAATAAGGAAGAAGCAATATCAAATGTTTCAGGATGAAGACTTAATACATATATTAATTTAAACAGGTTTTTTTTTTGTAATCTGATACATGTCAGTATTCTTTTTCTAAATATATATTTATCCAAAGTATTCATTATGCTGTAGTTTAGCAATTCAGTAAAAATTTTCAAAAAGTATAATTCTTCTTCTGAAAGATCAAGTTCAATTTATTTTATATCTAAGAAGAAATTCTAAGCTATTTTATCTTATATCTTAACACTAGAAAGACTGAAACTTAGTATATACCTATATTTGCCCAAAAGCAGTCAAAATGACGGCATTGTGAAAGAATGATTAATGCGCAAAAAAATTTGTTTAAAATTAATTTTTATTATTTTTTATATTATTTACAGTCATATAACAAGTTATTTGCAAATATCAAAAATAAAAAAAAAATTTACTTCACTTGGAAAAAAAATATATTCTAAAAAATTCTATATATAAGAAATTGTCCATTATATATGTAATTTTTTTTCTAATTGAAATTAAAAGCAGTCAAAATTACTTCCTTTGGGCAGTCTAGTGTTAACTACACAATTTTTCTTATGTGTAAAATAATGATGTGCCCATTTAAACCTGGTTGCGAATCAAAATGAATGCCTTAAAATTAAAGTATTCTAAGTCATGAAACATTTAAAAATGTTTAAAAAGTCCTTTTTCCTAACAGCATTTAGGAAACAATTTAACTTCATGCACTAACATGACCAATTGGTCTTAGATTTACAAAACTAGCTACCATGGCACACAGAGAATAACGTCGAGAAAACATTCCATTATTCAGGTATGCCTCATAATGCGCTGATATTAGAATCTTATATCAATTTATGCATTGCATTATAATTCTCAGTTTTCTGATACCCCAAGCAGAAGTAGTTTGCCTATCCGATTTAAAGCAGATTGACGTATTACCATTGGTTTCATTGTTTTTCATGTTTTCAAACATAGATAATATAATAATAATACCGCAATTATCAAATAATGTTTAATTCATTTAATTAGTGAGATATTTGTTTCTCAACTCTTTCACTTGGTTTTTGCAAGTAGATCTCAATGCGTGTGTTTACATATCGTAATTGATGTTGCAGGTTTTAGTACGTTAAGATTGAGCGTGATTTATGTTGATAGATTTCAATTTCGAAAAAAAAAAAGATTTGCAGTAACAGCAGCAACGTGAGAAAACAGAAATAGTTATGAGATTTAATTGTTAAAAAAACACTAAAAACAAAAATATTGCATAAAATAGTCGTATACTGTAAAGTTGTAATGAATCTCGAGCCCGCAAAATTATTCAAGGCAGGCCACAGGTTGACCACCCCTGATCTAGGGAAATAATTAAATGTTATTCCTAACTGTTTATCTACCTGTAAAAGTAATAAATAGTTAAAAATTTCTCAATGAAGAATGAATACGCAGTTTAATTTAAATGAAGGAAATATTTCAAAATGAAAAGACTATTCTTAAATGTTTTATGATGTAAAACTAAACTCGTCTCTCTTCCCATTACCAAGCGCCGCAAAAAAGGATTTGGAGGTATACCTATTTGACATTCTTTGTTTAAATTATTTATTCACAAAATATTATTGTATACATGAATAATATATATACATATATGCCATAAAACAAAAGAACAACTATTAGATATTCTATAAAACTGAGGAAGCTGAAATTTTGAAAAATATAAACAAGAACATGACTTTCTTAAGAAAAAGTAAATGAACTAAAATTGAAAACTATTATGTTTTCTAAAGCTATCACTGACTTAGGTAAGTGAAGTAGGGATAAGCTTGCTTTACTGCGCCCTATCCTTTCCTTTACAGCAAAAAAAAAAATGATATAACAATACAAGAAAATTAATGCATATTTAAAACCAAAACTGAATATCAATTAAGCCTAAAAATTTCATGCGCATTCAAACATAATGGTAATAGTAAAACATAACGATATTGTATACATACGGGCTAATATAAGATAACTTGCATCAAATATTATAGGAGGTATATTCAATAATATATTAAAGATGATAAAAACATATAAAGCTATTAAACTGATATTTCAAAACTATTTTCATTTTCTTCAAAATGTTTAACAAAGAAACGAATTTCGGAAAGAAAGATGCACTTTTGTGTGAAAAATATACTCTTTCTCAGTAATTGACTTCGTGGAAGGAAAACATGAGAGGATGGAAATAATCGATGAAATAAAGATACATACTGTCTATAATAAATTTTATTTATCAATATGCGTATGTAGTAAATTTATATTCCGGTATTTATATTTGTATGTATTTTTATTATTATGCTTGCAGTTGGATTGAAAAAGTTTGTTTTAGAAACAACAAAATGTCCTCTGAAACCCATCTGGGTGTGTGCTTTTTTCCTCTCATAATCATTTCGTAACTGACGAGCAAGCTTTATAATTTATTTTTTACTCTTGCATTCCATCTTATACACCAGTTTTCTACATTCCTGCAACTCTGATGAGTTCTGTTTTTATTAGAGTTGATGTAACAGCCAATCTCTTTATTCTCTGAATTTTCCTAGAATTATATAAGTCCATTTATTAATTGCATTGACCTTCCATGTGACGTCTTCTTGTTAAAAATATTATTCATGAGAAGATATTAATTATAAGTATCAAATTTTTTAAAACGTAAAATGCACTCTAATGCTGTAACGTATTTATCATAAGTTAGTAAAAAAATAATAATGAGATAATTTTTATTTCCTATTAACATAAAGTAATAATTTTTATGGAAAGTTGCTTGAAACAAATGTAATAATAATAGGCAGAAAGAAAGAGAAAGAGAGGCAAAGGAATCAATATGTTTAAGTGTTAGAATCATCACGTATTTAGATTTCAATCAATACAATTTTATTTTCGAATTTTTGATTTTAGTTTTTGAGTTTATAAAAGAAAATAGTTTTGATTTCGGTATTTTCTGAAATTTCCAAACTATAACAACAGTAATGGAAAAACTAAATAGATTCCATTAGATCAATTTTTTTATAAATGACATCAATATTTCCATCAATATAATTTCAATAGTATATAATAAGTACTGTAATATGTATATCGTTTTATCAATAGTGAGCATCAGCAAAATCAGAATAACAATTACAACAGTGGTTTTCATACATTACCTAAAATTTTTTTTTATTTCTATGAATAATTTAAATAAAAAAAAAGCTAATCAGATAATAAACATCAAAAATAGATCTCTTTTCGTATTATATGTGTGATATTTATAAATTCTTACATCAACTAGAAATAGCATAATGTAGCAAAAAAAATTCTGAATTTCGTATTGAGACGTCCAATAAAAGGCAGATAACACAATTAGCGTTAATCCATTATTGTACAGCTACTGATTTGATGAAATTATACAAATATATAAAAATATACAAATATATATACAAATGTCAATATTAATTTAATAAATATATATGATCTTAAACTGTTAAAAACATTTTGCAATTAATACAATTCTTCTTACAGGATCTAGAAGCGGAGTATAATTAAAATGTTACTGTCTCGTATAGAATCTGGAATGCTTGATACATCGTAAACTTTGTTAGTTTGCACAGAAACTTTGATCATAGCATTCAAACTGCAGATATGTAAAAGATCATTTGTCGTTAATTATTATCGTTTTTTTATTATTATTATTATAATTAGATCATATTTTTTTAAAACTTTTGATTTTTTTTATGGTTTTAAAAAATTATTTTAACGGTCTCGATTACTCCAGAGCAGTGCAACCCAACCTCTGAATAGCCGCGGCCTGTTTAACGTTTAATAATTTTACCACGACCCGCTAAGGAGGTGATGGAGCTTTGATTGTTAAGGATATTAGATTGTTTTGACTTAACAGTTTTAATTTAATTGTGTTGAAATATACTTTCAGTATAAAATACAATTATACCAAAAAAATTAATATAAAATGATTTAACATGGAATACATAGTGATTTGCGTGGAAAGTCATACAAACCTGAGAGAAATACGCCATAGCAAATAAAATAGAAATAATTTAATGTACCTTCAATGACCCGGTACCATTTGATCCACGTACCGGTCCACGGCCTTCGGGTTAAAGACCAGTGCTCTAGAGCAGTGGTCTCCAACCCCCGGTCAGCGGGACCGGTACCGGTCCGTGGATCAAATACTACTGGTCCTCACAAGAAACATTAAATTAATTCCATTTTATTTACCGCGGTATATTTTTCTTGGATTTGGGCTACTTTTTATGAAAATCATTTTATATTCCTTGTTAAATCACTTTATATTCATTTTGGTAGCTATATTTTATTCCGAAGGAAGTTTAAATACACACACATAAAATAAAGTATAGGTAATCAAAACATCTAAAATATAAACAATCATGTCCTCCTCAGGGCGTGGTAATATCAAACGTTGACCGTCCGCTGGATAGTTGGGAGCACTGCTCTAGAGCAGTGCTCCCCAACCTTTTTACCACCGCGGACCGGTCAACGTTTGATAATTTTACCACGGCCCGCTGAGGGTGGGACACGTTGATTGTTTATATTTTAGATTGTTTTGATTCAACAATTTTAATTTAGTTGCATTTAAATATGCCTTCAGAACAAAATATAGTTACACCAAAAAGGAATAAAAGTGTTTTAACGTGGAATATAAAGTGATTTCCGTGGAAAGTTGCGCAAATCCGAGAAAAATGCACCACTTTAAATAAAATGGCAATAGTTTAATGTTCTTTAGGCGGCCCGGCACCATTTGAGCCACGGACCGGTACCAGTCCGCGGACCGGGGGTTGCGGATCACTGCTCTAGAGCACCAGAGAGATTTGCAGCTCAATTTTCTTTTCCTCGGCCATCCATATTCTAAAGTTTTATAAGAATATATTGATACTATTGCAGGAGATTTAATAACCATATACTGAACTTTTAATAATTTATAAATTTCTTTGCATACTGCATTATTTTTGGGATTTATGAAGATCTTTAGGGCATTTATCGGTCATTTTATATTATCTGGACCTTGCTTTTGCGGGTGGGGAGGGGGTCATAATTAAAAGGAATTTATACTAATTCGAAGAAGTTCGATGCTGAAGCTTCTCTGCTGAAAGTGATAAAATTGTACATTTGAACTGTAAATTGATCTGAAAATTTATGGCTATACTGTAACCAGTTCATTGAAGTGACCCCTCCTTTTTTAAAAAATATAATCTCTAGAAATAACCGTACAATATAATATTTAAAGTATGTATAATAGTATGATCTGTATGAGAATATTCAATTTTTAGAACATTATAGTCGCGGTAAACTTCAAGAAAACTTTTCAATAACTTAAATGAATTATCTGGCTTAAATGAAGATTAAATTAGTATTTCTTACCATTAGAAACAGAAAGAGGTAACGAAAAATCATAGCATTAATTAATTCGTTTATTCTACTCAACCAATAAATATACGTAGTTCAAATTAAAGGCATAGAACAATGGATTATACTTTTAACTTTAGATTATTAATTCAACCTTTTCAACTTCCTCTTGCTTCTTATGAACCATTAACACTAGATTGCCCAAAGGAAGTCATTTTGATAGCTTTCTAATTTCCATTAGAAAAAAAAATACATATATAAGGGACAATTTCTTAGAATTTTTTAGAATATATTTTTTTTCCAAGTGAAGTAAAAAAATTTGTATTGTTAAAATTTACTAATAACTTGTTATATGACTGTAAATAATATAAAAAATATTAAAAATTAATTTTAAACAAATTTCTTTGCACATAATCATTCTTTCACAGTGCAGTCATTTTGACTCCTTTTGGGCACTATAGGTGTATACTAAGTTTCAGTCTTTCTAATGTTAATTATTTATTCGCCTTTAACGGACTTAACTGAAAGCAAGCAAATATAACTTAATTTTACCACAGGAAATTAGAAGATAACGTGATATGAACCGGCTTCGTAGAAAAAGGAACAAACTAAGATTTAATATCATTCTTTATCGCAGTTTATACGTACAATTGCTTAGAAAATCAAAACCAAGGAAACAAAAATCTCTAGAAGTTTAGTAAACACAATCTCTTTGATGATAATATAAGAAACTGGTTTTCTTTCTTGCACATACGAGACCGGATGGAATTGCACACAAATGAAACGAACATCTTACTTGGTACACAATTTGTAGAATAGAATAAACGTCATTAGTCGTTTATTAAAATTCAAAACCGTTATGACCACAATTCAATGAAAGTGAAATGAGCATTTCAAAATTCCATCAACCTTTTTCAATGTACAAATCTGAAATTGACCCATATCTTCTTTCTACACATTTCCTAGAAGGTTTTCTGAAGTAATATAGTTATTGTTGGCCAAGAACTGCAAAAGTTGTTCTTTTCTAAGCACATAAAGAATAACATCATTGACTTTTGTATTTTAATGAAGAAATGCAGAGTTAAACCCTGAGTAAATAAACTACAAAGAAGGTTAGTGTTAAATTATATTAATGAAATCCAAGCACACACAGAGTTCACACGCTTCCAGACTACCAATAACGAAAATAAGTAGATTAAGTGTATATGTCACGCTCATTCTCAGATAGTATGATTTTTCAGATCTTTAAAAATTATTATCAGTAATAGATGAGAAACAAGTGGAAATATAGTCAATGTGCAGTTCCGAAGCATAAGAATGACGAGTCTTATCAACGCGGTCTGCTTTATGGTAAGGCAAATTTTTACGATTAGAAATTCTAATTTTAGAATTTTTGTATACAAAAAAATTTGCTTTTGTTAAAAAAAATCATCATGTTTTATGTATATGTTACCGTTAAAGTGCATAATTCGTTATTTCAAACAACAATTATGTATTTCATGAAATAACTACAGAAGTCATTTAAAGTATATAATAGATGAAAAATTTCATACTTTATCTAGTTTTTCTATGAAATAACTAATGATAGATTGTTAAAGTAAAAAATAAACAATTTCAAAGTTATTTTATAAATTAATTGATCATATAAATAGCTAAAATCTCTCGAAAAATACATTTTATCCCTATTGCGGATGATTAATTGATAAATAATAAGGAAAAGCAGATGATGTAATTTATTTTATTGCTCATATTTCTAACAATAGTTAAACAGAAAGGAAGAAAAAAAGTTGCAGAAATAATTATATTTAAATATTATCAAAAAATACATGCTGAGAGAAGAAAAACTGTTGCTTCATAAAAACATTGTGTAAACTTCTTCAAACGAAAATGTAAGAGAATATTAATTTGAATTTTATGAAATACCTATATTTTACTTTTCATAATATATTAGAGCAACGATTGCTGTGATGACACTTTGAGTTGTGGTTCAAAAGTGACAAAAAGCAGCTCGAACCATTTCAAAGAACATTCGAGCGCCGTGTTCCATACTTTAAAGATCAAATAATCGTTATTCTATAGAATACCTAGTTAAGACTAGATTTCCCAAAGGAAGTCATTTTGATTGCTTTTTAATTTCAATTAGAAAAAAATTACATGTATAATGGACAACTTCTAACAATTTTTTAGAATATATTTTTTTTCCAAGTGAAGTAAAATTTATTTTATTGCTGATATTTACTAATAACTTGTCATATGACTGTAAATAATATAAAAATTATTAAAAATCAGTTTTAAACAAATTTCTTTGCACATTAATCATTCTTTCACAATGCAGTCATTTTGACTGCTTTGGGGCAATATAGGTATATATTAAGTTTCAGTCTTTCTAATGTTAAAAAGTAGAAATCAATAATATTATATACTTTAACTGATTTGTCTAGCTATTTCATGAAATACCCAGTTATTCTATGAAATATCGGATTTCACACTTTAATGGTAATAGATACATTGTATATGATGGTATAGTAATAGTTATGGTAATAGATTGTATTGTTTCATCTAAGTTATAATTATCATTACCAAGATGCATTTTTGTCTAAAATGCACCGAAGCAATATACATTTTTTTTCTCATATCTCCCCTCCTTTTTTCTGATTATTTACATTACTTGATGAAATAAAATACATAACTTTAAACTTATGACTACTTTAGTAAATTTTCTTAAGACCTCAAACTCGCATAAGTATGAACTTTTTTAAAAAAAAAAAAATGTTTTCCCAATCACTTCTAGTTATTATTATTATTTATTTTCCCCTGTGCATTCAAATCATGACATAAATGTCCTTGTAGACTTTTAATCTGCTTTTGAATTGAAGTTTGAAGATAAGTCTTTCTTTTCCTTCCGATTTTTGGAATTAATTGCTCATCTGAAGCTAGAAATTAATGTACATTCGCACCTCCATTGTACGAAACTCTATTTTGGGAATATCTAAATTTTACGAACTTTTTCCAAGAACCAAGAACGAAATACATATTGAAAATGAATCTATATTTAGTGAATTTTCCACATAGTGAACTTTTTTCCGAGATTTAGCGCAACTTCCTTAAATATAGCTCAGACTGCTGTATTTGATACCTTTAACGTCATTATTCCTTTCATTCTAAAGATATCATTAAAAAGCTTATTCTACAAATATCTTACTCTGTATCACTGAAGCCCCTTCATTTCATCATCATTTTTTTTACATACAAAACTATAAGTAAAATAAAGTCTAACTTTGTCCTAGTGCCATCATCACCATTTGGCTGTTACTCGAAACTACGAAGTCTCCAATAGCCTCGTGTATTTCTAGAAAGATCTCAGCTCAGCCTAACCTGGGTCTCATGGCCGATAATAATAGCAACAGATAAAATGAAATGATCCTATCTGTGTTACCTTACTAATGATGAAACAAATAAGGATAAAATGATGCTACTCAGCAGCAATCTTTTAATCAAAAACTGAGAATATTTTAAGAAGTCATTTTCATAGAAATTACAAAAATTGGAAAAATTGTATTATGAAGAAAAAAATTTGACTAAGTTACATTTACAAAATAATTCATTTATATTTTTAGATATTTCGCAATGAATCGTTTTGCCGTTTAGATGATTTTCCATTTTTTTTTTTCCATTTCGGAGTTTTTGAGTTGGAAATATGATACAGTATGAATTTCTTTTTTTTTAAAGAGAAGGCGTAATATTTTATTGACTTACTTTTGTTTAAACATGGTTTACGTTCTTTCCAAATAAAATTTTTATCTGTTGTGTTTATAACTGTATATATTGGCTAGTAAAAGATAAAAATAGTCTCAAAGCTTCTATTTTCGAGAAAAGGAATGTATTAAATATTATCTCATATTGATATGTTACTTATTCATGCCAATGGTGCTTTAAAATAAATTTTTAAATGAATTTTCAAAAAATTGTGTTTAAAATAGGATAATTATTACTATTTTTTTTAGAAAATAATAATTTTGTGCATAAACTTAAAATAAAATTAAAAAGACGAAGACATGCTTGAATTTTAAGAAATTATTGTCCATGTAAGCGTATTATACTTAATTTCCTCGTTAAAGTATTAATTGCTGAGAAAACGTACGGCAGTTTGTCAAGCAATACTAGTTTAAACTAACTTTCCAAGCTGTGATTTCCTATATAATGTGTATACACTGATAACACTATTCATTTTAATTTAAAATAAAGTAATTATTATTTCAATAAAAAATCTGAATATATAAAATCGACTATTCCTTCGTAAAAATTAAAAATAAGCTCAACTAAATAAATCATTAACATAATGAAAAATAATCTCTCATGTTATACAACATTTATTATTTTAACTCAACACTTTTATCCCATTAGTTAAAAATTTTGACGTATTTTAATTTCGAACATATTTAAAATGTGTGTATTTTGTATTTGTTATCAACAATCAGCTATATAACAATCAGCTATAGTAAATTATCATTACATTGTTATATTGTCCACACTTTTCACAAATCAATAATTATTTCAACTTTAAAAACTATCTTTATATCTCCATATGGAAATAACGTAAGCGATCAAACATTCATAAATGATAAAGACGACTTATTAATTTTATCTCCTTATTCTTATAAAAAAAATATAAAGGAATATTTCGTTAAATGAAAAATATCCACTTTAATGATGTTACTTTTTGATGTACACTTGCGTTACGCTTAATTTAAATTTGTGACATGTTTTAAATGAAAACCCATGAATCGAATGATGTACAATGTTAATGAAATTTAAATTCAGAAGACGATAAAGGCATATATATCTTACATAGGGTTGCATAAAAGTACATCTCAAATGATATATATCTGTTTTTCCCACTTGTATTATTAATGGGACCTTGAAAAATTTAATTTACGGTTTATTTCCTTAAAAGAGGAGATATTAATATTGCATTAAATAAATATGTAAAATTAACATTTTATTTCCCAACACAGAAGAATGTCATTTTATTTTTAATCTAAGTAAAATAGTTATTTATTTCGCATCCTAATTGTATAATTTCATGAATAAAAATATTGATTTTATCTGATTATTAATTATTGGCATTTCTTTTACTTTCAGCATTATAAGTTTTCGAGTAGTTAACTTTTAGTTAAATTATTCTTTTAAAAGGAAAATAAAACTTTTTGTTAGCATTTTTCTTTTTAAGCAAGATGTGTTTTAAATTTTTATACTCGTTAATAATGTTCCACTCTTCTTTATAATTTCTGTATTATACATTACATTCACGAAAAATATTAATAATTTTATGAAATGATTAATTAAAAATTGAATTAAGTAAACATTGTTTAATTAATCGGTTGACGGATTGAATATCAATTGCTTTGGTAAAATTAATATTCAACGAGACTTTCACATATTAACAATACTAAAAAATTCTAACGTTACATAACCTGAGAAAAAAAGAATATGTGGGAATAGAAAAATAACTGAAAAGTAAAAAATTTTTAAAATGATTTGAATAATAAGCTTCCTCTTTTGAATTTTCATTAGCAGTTATCTTTAAGAATATATATATATATATATATATATATATATATATATATATATATATATATATATATATATATATAATGGAAGAGAGCAGAGAGAGAAGTATTTTATAGTTATTTGTCAGTTTTCTTTTAAGCTATAGTTAATCCAATAAATAATGAAGATAAAGTATAATAAAGATAATAACTGCTAATGAAAATTCAAAAGAGGAAGCTTATTATTCAAATCGTTTTAAAAATTTTTTACTCTTCAGTTATTTTTCTATTCCCCATATATATATAAAAGTGTATAGTATATGTATAAACCCTTTAAGTTGATGGTTGAAATTATTTCTTTTCAATATTACACCTAATTGATTTACTATTAATTCTGTATAGTTAAATTAATTTTAATTTCTTAATTTTTTTTCTCATGTTCAAATATAGGAATGACCAATTGCTAATTGTTGATTAAAAATATGTATGTCTTGATAAAAATTGGTCAAAATATAATAAATAATCTCATCCTACCGACGTGGAAGTTATTTTGATAATATTCAAAATTCTCCACCACCACCACCACCTTTTTAACCAATCAAAATAACAAAATAAATAAATAAAGATCAAAAAGCGCTTTAAAACTGGCAAATTTTAAATACTTAAATGGGAAAAAATCACTTTTACAATCCTTTGAACTGATATTGGTATATTTCATAAACACATTCATATAAATACAATGCTAATAATTTTCGTCATCACAAGAAGTTTGTGACATCAAGAAATTCAACGAAGAATTCTTCACAGAAATCAAATTACAATTAGGGTCAAAAATGCTATTATGTTAAGTTACGACTTGTTTTCGTCCATCATGCTTTTGAAAACTTTTTCGATTACGTCGTAGTCAGTAAAAGATTCAAGGTAGGAGTAGATTTAATGAAAAAGTTTTATCTTCATTGTTTAGCTCCCTTATCCTTGAAGTCTGATGAATTGTTTGATATACTTGAAACAGGAAGTATGCACGGAGGACACTTGATTTACATTTTCTGAAGGTTCCTGCGTTTATTTAAATAGCTTAGACTCGCTGGTTAATTTACTACACTGATCTAATTATACTTTTTATTGCTAACCCTGCGTTGTACATGTAAGCGGAGTTAAGTATCTGTTAACTATTAAATCGTTTGACTCAAAGATTTGTGTGTATTTGTTTTCTGAAAGGTTCATCGTAAAATGAATGTTTACTGTAGGATTTATGTTATTTTATATATTTCTTTTCAGATTTTTCATAAAATATTGATTTAAAGGAACAGAATCAAGAAGCTTTAACAATTGAAGAAGAAAATAAGTGAAGAACACATAAGCTCATAAAACCATTATTTGATTATGCAAATCCCTGGCACTGCAGTATTTGAGCAGTTCTACAATACTATATTCAGAATAATTATTAAACATTAATAAATCATTTCACAAAGATATATAAGATGGTTTTTTAATTTTTTAGTAATATGTTTTTTGAAAACAGAATATATATACATAGTAGGTTTCATCTAACGTGAATATAAGTGCCGGATATTTTCTAAAATTTATTATTTGTTATTTTTAAAATATTCAATTTGATCATTCTTTTAAAAGTCTCATCTCAAGCATAATGATAAATAATGTTTTATTCAGACCATTATATTAGGTAAAAATATAAATGTTTGAACATACGTCGGAGAAAAAGAATTGTTCTATATCTGGGGTGGCAACCTTTTAGCTCTGACGTGCCAAAGGTATCTACCAATAGGATTCAGCGTGCACACAGTAGGAAGTTTTTTAAGCAGTTCGATTTCCGCGATAATGCATGCAGAGTTACAGAATAGAAGTCAATAATATAAATTTACAGTTTTATTATATACTAATTTTGCACCATTTAAAGGTATTGCTTAACATAAAAATAAACAGCATAAAATATAACTGTTTCTTCAACAGAAACAAAAAATAAATTAAAATTGCACATATATTATGTATTTTTAAACCTATTTATTAAAACAAGAAATAGACAACATAAAAATATAAGCCTTTCCCTTCATTATAATTAAATGGAAAAATAAATAAAACATTTTAATGTGATCCTCTAGTGCTTTCCCCGCTCTACTTTCATATCGCAAAATCAGGGCTATCATTTGTGACGGTTTTGACGCGGTTTTCAGTATTCAGTTGTTAAACAATTTCTTTGTGGATTCGAAATAATTTTCATTTGCAGAAAGATTTTGTACTTAGATGTGTAGAACCAAAAGCGGAAAGCAAAGTACAAGCAATTTTCTCTCTTCTAACAGTCTCTCACGACATACAATAAATTACAAAATAGCTGTAAATTTATCTTTAAAGTTATCTATCAGAATTTTTTCTTAAATGTTCATAATTTTGGAGTTGTTTGTCAAATAAGGTCCATTACCAATTTATCAACTTCCACCCACTCAAAAATTGACAAATTTGTAGAGTAGTGCAGAGTGCCACTAAGAATTGCACCCCGTGCCATATGTGGCATGCCATAGGTTGCCGACCCCTGTTCTATATTATAGCATAAGATTTCAAAAAGCAAAAACTAATTACATTAATTTTATATTTAAGAATTATAGCTTAAGTTGAATATTATTTTTATTGAAAAAATTATTATTAAATCTTTTCAGAAGTGATTGAAGTAAAACGTGTGTTTTGTATAATACTCTACAATTCAAATGTTTCTTCATACATCATCTCTGCAAAGTGCTAAGCCAATCAATTTTAAACGTAATATAAATTCTTGTGGTGTTCCTCATACATAGATAATCAGGTGGTGTTTTTTATTTTATCAGTGCTACTAAAATTCAGAGAAAGATTTATTAAATCTGTCTTGTATCACTGCTTTTTTCGAATCATTATTAAACTTTTAGGGGAATGAAACACAGGAAAAAGAATTTTCAAGTAGTAACGTGACAACTTTTTTCATTCAAGCTTACATTTTTTTAGAATATAATATTTGTTTATTTATTTTTGATGAAGTGTTAAATTTTTCCTTAATTTCTTTAGATTAAACAACAATTATATAAAGCAAAACATTGAAAAAAAATGTAGGATGCTAAGACATTTTTCAGAAAAAAAAGCCTTTTTATTATAGGAAACCAGTAAATTTTTAAAATATTAAGACTGAAGAGTTGAAATCCGATAGTCGCTTAGAATATAGAACTTCATTATTATATATGTTCAGTTAACATAACCCAGAAAACTCAAATGATAAACTTAAAACTTAAAAAGAATTCTAAAAAAAGAAATTTGAATACCGTATTTTAACACAATGATTTTAATTCTACCATATTGTCACTTTTATGGTGGTTGTTTTTGACTTCGCTTATGTTTGTTAGTACTTACTCTTCACATTTGTCTTACGGAATTGAAGAGAAAATATTTTATACTAATTATCTATTCTAATTTATCATTTTAAAGCCTATATGCGCTAACAACTAAACGTATTGAAGTGCATCCCAAGTCAGAAGTACTATTAACAAAAAAATTCTAAAGAACGCATTCAACTTTGTTTCAAATCCTGTTGTCAATGTCAATGATTAAAGGTAATTCGTATATATCACTCAATGATGGGGTTAAAAAATTAAGCCAAAACTAATTCAGAAAATGGTACCATTCTGTTTCATTCGAAGTTAATTTTCAGTAAAAAATATTATTTAAATGTAATTCTTTGGTAAAAAATGATAGAAAAATGACGTATTTTCAAAACACTATCCTATTATGGAAAATGCTTCCATAAAAATAATAATTTGCCTATCTAAGACTTCTTTACAGAACCAGAGAACTAGTATTTAAGAAATTAATTTGATATTTTAAAATACGCGTGAATATAAATCCACTTCTAAATTATATAGTTCAAAATTCTTAGTTCAGACTCTGTGCAGAAAAGCCTTAGCAATATATAGACAAAGTACTATTATTATAGAAGCATTTTCCATAAAAGGAGAATGTTTTCAAACATGTCCTTTTTTGCCAAGAAATTGCATTTAAAAATTTTCTTATTGTAACAATATTCTTAAAACAATTTTATATGTATATTCTAATTCAGGTGACACTAAATATAAAAAACAAATCATTTTTATATATGTGATTTTTCAGAATCAAGGTTCCGAACACGAATACTTTAAAGAGACGGGGACGGGGAGGAGGGGGGTTTAAGGCCTTGAAAATAAATTTTGCTCAATTTAATTGCATTAATTTCTATAATAGTTTAACTCTTCTTTTGAAAAATTAGGCAAATTATAAAGTCGCACTTTAATGAAATGGTTATTTTTCAAAATTTAAGCATGAATGTCATACGTTGAGTTTAGATGCACTGTGTGTTGATATAATTTTTTTTTAGATAAAACCATGAATGTTTCCGGATTAAGAAATGAGCAACACCACCAAAAATAAAAATAAATATTGCGTTTCTTATCATATAATTTACCGTTTATCATTATTTACCAAGATATTTACCTTGACCTATGGTCACAAGAGGTACCTCCCAAAAATTTTGCTATTGCGCATACTATTTCAAGCTGATTTCTTAGTAGCGCCGTAGAAATGCAAGTCAAAGAGAGGCCACCTGTCAAGCGTAGGTACGATGGTATGAGGTCAGCACGAAGTATGCTGTAAATTGTATTAACAACGCACTTGATCGACACAATGAGCTACTGGCAACCATCCTTGACCAATTATTGACGAACGAACCTTGAACATATCATTTGGTGGACAACAAGCAGATGAAAGGTCTTACGCAGAAATTTTCAACTAATGCGAAAGGTATTTTTTGAAGGGAGTTTTTAACATTCGACTCAAACATCAAAATTTAATCAACTTAGGAATTGGGTCGCACTATCTTGCAGTTCAAATCCTGGGTACTACCAATATACATTTTATATATTTATAAGTTTTGACAAACGATGATTTATAATGAATTCAATAGGAACTCCACAAGACCATGCAAATTAAAAACACAAAAATATGTTACATACGCATAAATGTGTTTTCCGTATATATCTTTAAATCAATCTGCCTGCTAATCCAGCCTATACTTTCGGTATTATCCTTCGCTAAATTAGTTTTAAAATTGTATTTTTGCAAGCTTTCACTTGATAAAGAAATTAATTTATTTTATTTTTAAATATATTGGGCGCCTATATTTCATTGCTTTAGTCATATTGTGTCTTTAACGCGTATTGCAAATAAAGACCAAAAAAAATGCCAATTCTTATCAAGGATTTGAGTAGGCTACTAAAATTGACACAAAAGTTCATAGATTTCAAAAGAAAGGTAAGCTGCTGTCAGTCATGATATGTTTTTGACAAGTAGACCTTGCGAAGAATTTTGACTCTTAAACTCATATTCATTGGTTTTACGAATTTATTTCTAAGCACATATAGAAATTTTTAACTAATATTTTTTACAACTCTTGTTACAATATTAAAAAAATGTATTTTTATATCAGATTTGTATTTATATCAGAAATAGAAGAAGATTGGTTATTCACCTGTCATATTAGAATGTTTTCGGAATTATTTCTGGGCTATATGTAGTCAATGTTGTTAGTTTCTTAGGAGATTATCTATGCGTTCAATTTACTTATTTATTTTTAACTACATAAGAAATTAATAAAATAGGAGCGGTAGTGTTCATGTTCAGTTTTTCTATGATAACGTTTACATATTATTTTAATTACTTCACCTTTAAAAAGAATTATTTAATAGTTTTTTATTCAAGCATATGCTAAATAAATTCGAAAATGTTATATATTTCAGCTTTTTTTTGTAATAAAACTAGTAATTAGTAATTATGAATATGTTTTCAGCTCAGATTAATTATATGTAATTAATTTGTTTTAAGCGTCTATATATTCATTATCATAACTGGTATTTTTAGAAATTTTCAGGATTTGAAAAAGTACTTCATATTTCCAATAAAAGTTTTTTTTTTTATTATTAAAGATTTTATGTTGCAAATCATATAAATACGAATTTTCAAATAAAGTTTTATCATGTCTTATGTTGATCAATAATAAGAAAAGCAACCTTATTTATTTTAATGGGAACTATATTAGTAAATTATAACAAAATGACAAGAAATCTAGGGCAAATATTATGTACATTAATACACAGGCTTATGTTTGAGCAACATATAAATAGCGAGCTCAAATAAAAGAAAAAAGAATATTCACCTTTAAGTGTACTATAATGTATAAAAAACAAAAAATAGTGTTTCAAGTTTGAAAGTTTTTCATTTTTCTGTTCTAATAGTTTCGTTTAGCTGGTTATCGATAAAGTAATAAAATAGCAATAACCTATTGGACCAAATGCAGTAAATACAGCTTACTTTCGGAGATAAGAAATAAATAATACAAAAAATAAAACACAATGCTCTAGTGATACTTAATGAAATAACACCAGAATTTTACTGTATTTCTATAGAGGAAACTAAATTTTGCTTTAAATTTCGATCAGAGTAAATTCATACGTTGAGTTAATAGAGTTCATTACGAAAAAGTTTATAAAAAGTAAGATTTACATTAAAACGTTTGAATAACTACAAATTTCAGAAAATCTACGTATTTGACAATGAAAAATGACAGCAAAAAGTTTTTTAGTTCCCTTCGAAAAATCGCTGTGCTGTATTCGTATTGAACTGTTAATCTGCTCCTTTTTACATAACCTATTTTTAAAAACACTTGTACATACAAACTTAATCTCAAAATTCAAAAAATTATTTTTTTAAATAAAAAAAAGAGGAATTTTACTCTGTTTCGTAGATTATTTATTTTAGAATAACTCAAAAAGATGTAAGAATAATATTTTTTCCTGGGATTTATTAAAATTAAAATTAGTGGCTTATACTGTTGCGGGTTATTGATAAAGCCTCACAAGAAAGACAAGAGATATCAAATCCAAAATTATGAGAGAGATAACACATAATATAATGGTGAAATGATTGAAAATACAGATTTCCGTAAGATGAAGCAGACGATGAAATCAGTTTTCAGTGTTGCTACCACAACCGCAAATAACATCTACTACAAGCTTCGGTATTGAATAAAAGAAGATGCCTTGTTGGGACATGCCACCTGATGCTGCTTCCACACATTACTAAATATAATCTTATAACATTACTAAATATAATGGATGTTGTATGCCATGGTCAATCATTCTGTAATCATTGACAAGACATGCTCCATAGGTGATTGATCAGAAGTGCAGGCAAGTCAAGCAAAGCAATCTGGTGAAGAAGTCTTGCACATTGTATGCCCTGTTTGGTTGCTGTTCTCCTGTTAGAATGTAGCCTTAGGTAGTTCTAAAGGTAGATAAGAGAGAGACTCCAAAATCTCAAAGATAAGCACTGCCTGGTCATTACACAAGCAAAGCTTGCAAGGGAATAAAGAAATTAAATCCAACACAACTCTAAAGTATAATATCGGGTGTGGAACCAGTAAGACAATGCATAAGGCAACAGTAATGCAACCTTTCTCCACGGTGTCTTCACATTCTAATCTGACGGATGTCCACGTCCATCGTTCAGTGCACCATTACAGACGGAAACGTAAGTTGATTTGTGACAAAAGCCTTACGGATATTCACTTTGGTGCAAACGCCATCGAACGGTACATGCAGACATCGATAGCTGTACAAAAGACCTTCTTTGTTGTGATATGGCTCTTGGTGTGGTAGAACGAATCTTCACTGGTATATACTCATTAAGTCTGTCATCACGTGTAATGCTGCAACGAGGCTGCTGCAATTAATGCCATTGATCAGTTATTCCCTCCTGCATCCATTGATTACAAATCCACATCACTGTTACATAGTTATGTTCAACACGATCACTAATTTCTCAGAAAGATAATCCATAAAGAATGATGGTTAAAATTTTTTATATATAGCTGATGTAATTGATAATAACTGAGTGCATTGGCTGAGGTAACCTTTGTATACGTTTGTTTATTTTTATATGCAGAAAAATATACATGATGTGTTTTTATTGATAAGACTTAATATTTCTGCGAATAAAAAATTCTAGTTGTTACGTGCCTGAAGTATAAATCTTGATTTTTTGCTGCCCTTGAAGTATATCATTAAATGCGCAGTGTTTCCCATCAAATGATACGAAAATTGATCGGAAATAGAACATAATAATGGTAATGATGATTGATCGATTATACAGATCTCAAAGGAATGAAACTAAATGAAATACAATCTATCCCTAAGAAGTAATTTTCTTTCTGCTTGATATAAATATAAAAAAACCATATAAATACAAATTTAAAAGAGAATACTAAAATAAGTTTATAAAGCGTCTAGGTCACACATATAGTTGATAAAATTCTAAATCCACATAACTCAAAAGTGTACATATACTCCTATATACCGTAAAATCCGGCGTATAACTTTAACTTTTAACACAAAAAATAAGATTGTTTATGGATGAGCGTTATACGCCGGGTGTAAAAATGAGAGCTTTAAAAATTATAAAAATATGAGCATAGAAAAGATTTAGACCCACATATATCTAAATACTGTTTATTTAAAAAAAATAGCATTCCTAATTAACTTAAAGAATTGTAGTTATAGAAGTACACTATTTTTTTTCTAAAATTCTTGTGATAATACCTTGAATAAATGACTTTAAAACGTAAGAACATTGTGCACATATATTTCAGGTTTTTTCGTATAAAAGGGGTTGCGCTTAATACAGCGAATATACCTAGAAACTAAAAATTGCAGCTTGAAAATCTAGGTGAGCACTTTACGCCGAATTTTACGACATATATGTATTGTAACAAATTTGCGTAGGTGAAAAGCAGTCGATTTTATTTGAACAATAACAAATTTATTAATTAACAAGTATAAACAGATGACTACACAAAGACAAATCGACATAGGTACACAAAGAAATAGATAATTTACAATAGTGAAAATCGCTCTCAGTACAAACAAGCCTTACAACATTCCAGTAATGCCTTTTTAAGCCGTTCCATTAGCAGGAACTCATACTGATAAAGCCTTTCTCTCTTATTGCAGTCAACACCCACGATTGAACACTCTCTTCTGAGCTGACACGACCTTTGTTTCAAAGGTCCTCTATACAGCCTCGAGGGAAATTTCTAGAAGGGTCAACCATAGAGCACTCTCGTTGATTTACTTTGAAGTTCACTCTGAGAAGTAAACTTTGCCCGTTGAATATATATATTCAAGTTGAATTGTTATATATATATATATATATATATATTATAAAAGTTCCTCATTGGAAGAGTAATGTACATGTTTCTATATTCAGAAGTATTGTTATTAATTATATACAACGTAATAAATTTCTGGTGTCAAAAAAATCAGACATTATAAATAACTGTAAACATTTTACTAAATATTGCTTAAATCAAAAATACACAATTAATTTTATTAATAGTTATATGAATAAAGCTATTCAAAATATTAGTTAGGATTAAAAATTCTGAGATTAATAATAGTTTATTACTATAAAATTAAATATTTCATAGTTATAGTTATCTCCATAATCTAATATTAGATAAAATTACTTATTATTATTTTATTCATATTTACTCTAGTGTTATTAAGGGTTTTGCTATTAATTTTGCAACTTTTATTAATTTTTATTTCCATTCTTTTTATACTTTTGTTAAGTGCTACATTTCAGCCCTTCACTTGATTTAAATTTGCATTAGGGTCCAGAATCTGGCAATGACTTATTTATTGCACTCAGATTTAGCGCGGGCTTTTCATTTGTAAGTGCAATTTTAGGTAAGTTACCTCTATCTTGTAATGGATTTAGAAATTCCTATCCTTTATTTTCTATTGGTTTTTGCTCAGTGTTATTTACATAAAGGGGGAAGGTTGGCTGGCCAAAAAACATGTTCAACCCCACTTTTATATAAATTATTTTATATATTAGCTGTCCTAAGTCAGTAATGTTTATAACACTGCAGCATATCAATTTTATAGTTTTTAATCGTTACTCTTATGACCTTCATTATGTGGTTTTCCTACTGTCTATGTGTTTTTCGAACGTGTTTGTTTTGATGTTATCTCTTGTTTGTAGAGAATAAGCCTATATATATATATATATTAATTTTTCACTAACTTAAAATCAACTTTACATGCATTGGTGCTCAGATCTTTCAACCTTTACAAACAGATTACTACCACTATAATGAAATTTAAGAGGAGTAATGATGATCTGACTACGCCATGTGTGGCTTGAGGCTCAAAACCTGACTTTGCAGGGGCCCCTAATATTCTCCGTTACGCTACTGATGCCAGCTCTGATGTTCTCATAGCTCGACTTTAGTTCAAAATTATTAGGATTTCCTACGTACAACGCTTATACTACTAAATTCAATGTTAATGAACTGCCATTCGAAGTTTCCCGACTTTTTCCTATTTTTTAATAATTTATGAAAAGTAGATGTGAGTATTCAATATAAGTTTAACACGGTCATAAGATAGAAGTTTATTAACGTTTTTTTTTTAATATCTCATTTTTCATATATAAAAATTTCATTGTTTTACACACACACACACAGTGCTTTAATAAATCTCATTAAGAGTACATTAATAAATAAGAACGACTTTTTCTTATTTTTAATAATTTATGCAAAGTAGATGTGAGTATTCAATATAAGTTTAACACGGTCATAAGATAGAAATTCATTAACGTTTTTTTTTTAATATCTCATTTTTCATATATAAAAATTTCATTGTTTTACACACACACACACAGTGCTTTAATAAATCTCATTAAGAAGTACATTAATAAATAAGAACGACTTTTTCTTATTTTTTAATAATTTATGCAAAGTAGATGTGAGTATTCAATATAAGTTTAACACGGTCATAAGATAGAAATTCATTAACGTTTTTTTTTTAATATCTCATTTTTCATATATAAAAATTTCATTGTTTTACACACACACACACAGTGCTTTAATAAATCTCATTAAGAAGTACATTAATAAATAAGAACGACTTTTTCTTATTTTTTAATAATTATCAAAGTAGATGTGAGTATTCAATATAAGTTTAACACGGTCATAAGATAGAAATTCATTAACGTTTTTTTTAATATCTCATTTTTCATATATAAAAATTTCATTGTTTTACACACACACACAGTGCTTTAATAAATCTCATTAAAAGTACATTAATAAATAAGAACGACTTTTCTTATTTTTAATAATTTATGCAAAGTAGATGTGAGTATTCAATATAAGTTTAACACGGTCATAAGATAGAAATTCATTAACGTTTTTTTTTTAATATCTCATTTTTCATATATAAAAATTTCATTGTTTTACACACACAGTGCTTTAATAAATCTCATTAAGAAGTACATTAATAAATAAGAATAACTTTTTCTTATTTTTTAATAATTTATGCAAAGTAGATGTGAGTATTCAATATAAGTTTAACACGGTCATAAGATAGAAATTTATTAACGTTTTTTTTTAATATCTCATTTTTCATGTATAAAAATTTTGTTGCTTTACAATGCTTTAATAAATCTCATTAAGAAGTACATTAATAAATAAGAGTGTCTTTAGACCTGCTTAAAAAGTAAATCTCATGCATCTAGTTTATAGGTCACGTTCGAAGATTTTATTTCTTTTCTCCGGTTCCATGAGGAGTGGAGCATTGTAAAACTAGTTATAAAGCCCGAAGGGATAAAAACAGAATGATCTATAGAACTGTGAATTATTACTATTTAGGCGTTTATAAACTATCTTTTTTAGAATCATAAATAATGAAAATGTGCACCGGGTTTTAATATTCACTGTATTAAACTCTTTGTGTGCCGATTTTTTTTTTAAGAAATAAATCTTAAGAGAGACAGGTATCTTTTTATCTCTTAGATATCTTCTGTTATATAAATAGAATTATGTCGGTGAAAAGCGATCGCATGTAAATCACTTTGGGTCCAAAAAGTAAAAATAAAAACTTTTTCAGGAATAAAAATAAAAGGACATGTGACAAGCAGTCCAAAAGTAATCTATATTCTAATTTATGCTGGTGCTCAGTATTGAAAGAGTGATTACTATCAGTTGATTATATATCTAGAAGTACATGGAAGATTTTGTCAAAATTGTGTATGCACTAGAGATAGATAAATTGTGTGTGCAAAAAGAAAACCATTTAGCAATTATGGATCACATGCATGATTATATGGACGATTCACCAGCGCAAAAGCGTCTAAAAGTGAATTTACAAAATGGAACAAAAAAGGAATTAATGTAGAATACATTCTCTTTTTGTAAACATCTTTCATGAGTGAATTCATAAAGAAATAAGACAATTTGTGAGTCCTTGTAGCACTCGATTTCATTTCTCCAACATTTCTATTTTTAGATTCTGGATGAATCTGGGAGAGCGATTGAGTAAGAGTTATATTAACACATTACACTCTATAAAGCAAAATAAGAGCTGCTGCCTACGGACTTCGTAATTTTGAATCTCGGTCAAGTAATATGGTCTACACCTCAGCTGATCCTCCACACTGCGTGAGGACTTTGAGTCTCTAGAGATTAACGTGCATCGGCTTCCTCTACACAGCAGGTCTTCAGTGGCAGCAATACTCAAACTCGGCCATGAGTTCGTGATCATAACCATGAATCTAGGAACTCCCAAAATTACCTCCAAATATTCTCTTAAGTTAAAGTTTCTAACTATATTTACACTTTCTTTTTAAAGTAGTATTCCTTTTAATTATATTTCTGCCTATGTCCAGTAAATATCCTTTTTCTCCAAAATTTCGTTGTTGTGATAATCCCTATGTGAATCAAATATTACCATCTCTAAAAAATTAAATTTGAGCTAACTGCATACTTGATAAGGTAAAATAGGGCTTCAAGAGTGCCTCCTCACAGCATTCACAGAGCCTCTGCCAAAACACCCGTTCTTTGCATCCGTTCAACATCATATCCGCCCAGATCATAAAGCTTCTACTATTATATAGGTCATGTCTTAGGATTTTGGTATTTTGGTTAAAAGTTAGCACAGTATCCCATGAAAAACAATAAAATATATCACAAAATTTTATTATTTAAAAAATAATAATAAAATATTTAAACCACACCCCAACTTTCACTGGAAAAACCAGATTTTTTTTGGCGGGGAAGAGATATGGATGCAGATATCTGTGTAGAGGATGAAAATGCCATACCCCCAACAAATGTAGGAAAAAGAAAATTAATTTCAAAAAACCAGAGAAAGAAAAAAGAGACTCGTCCATGGTACCCGCCAAGAAAATATGGTTTTAATTAAATAGTAATATATATTTCGTTTTTATTTAGACTTCTATCAACATTATTGAAACAGAAAAAAACTCACATAGCAAGAACATACCTCTATAGCTGCAATGACTGCAGTAACGCCCAACCCGCACGATCGTGCGGGTAACAAAATCTCGAGTCCAACAGCAACATTAATAGAGTATAAAATTAATATTTTTACTATTTTACAATTATTTAAACCTTTAGACAAAAATCTGAATCAAAGTATTTAGAAATATATTGAGGATTACTCTTTTACTATGAATAAAAAGAAGACGCGTTTTCGTTGTATTATTGTTGTATTATGCGTAAACAAAGCTAGATTTTCCAGCTGAACGTAAAACAGGGACTACAACCACCGTCTGTCGATAGAAAGTGATACTTTACACTTTCTGTGTGCAAACTGTTCAATCGTTCGATTCGGGCTTTTCTTAAATACGATTACTTCAGAAGCAAAAACGGATAAGAATATCTAACCTGCACGATCATGCGGGTTGGGTCTTAAAGGGTTATATACGCGAAATATAAAATATGATATTCGTCGAATGAGATAATACTCCCTTGTGTGTTCAAGAACGTATACCTCTTCTATATTCTATTTCTTTTGTGTTCGATATTACTCTAGTTTTTAAAAATTTTATTCCACTTAGTATTATTAATTTATTTGTTTTCCTTTTTTTGTAGTACCTAATCAGAGTTCATTCAAAGACGTTAGATGTTGAAAACGTATGTAAAAGGACCGACCTCCTTTCGAGTTCTGTCTTATTTTTCTAACTATTATTACTAATTATTCATTTATTTATAGTAGTTAATTATTTAATGAATAATGTGGAAAATTTATCTGAGTTTAATATTTCAGCAAAGAAGAAAGGAGGTAATGATGTATTATATGCGTATATTATTTTTCTGCTTGTTTTTAGATACTTATGGGGCTAAAAAATGAATATAAAGAGTATGAGAGGAGATAATGTACAAAAATAGATTAGAATGAAAAGAAATGAAAGAGAAAGCATACCTTACCTTACATTTATCTTATTCTATCGAAGGTATATACATAAAAGAAAGTTGAAGGAAAAAGTATTAAGAGCCAGTATATATCTCTTTTGACAATTTTATAATATTACTCATAATGTGTAGTAGTATGCATCTTACTTTCAAAGAAAGATTTTAATTACTAAGCTTTTCTTATTAAATAATAAATCTCTAACTATTAATTATTAGTTATCAATAAATATCTAAAATAAGCAAGGGTATTACTGCATTTTAAAGAACAGACATTGGGATAATTTGATTTTAGATTATGTTTCACCATTTTCTTTCACTCAATGTGTAATATATACAGTATTTTTCTTTTCTTGTTTCTGCTCAGAAATACCGGCAAACAAAGGGAAAGGTTAGCGCCTAGAAGCTTTTTGAACCTATGCTTAACATTTCTTAATGCTGAGCCTAAAAGTTTGCTATTGTATTACTGCGGTAATTCTTATCTGACCTGTACTGTCTTGCTGTATTCTTGTACAGTATGCAGTTAGAATAATAGCAATATAGCATATTATTGCTGATTTGTTGGGATTTGACATATATATATATATATATATATATATATATATATATATATATATATATATTAGAGAAAAAAGATTCACTCACTTATCATGAGATATCCGGAATTAAAAGACTTACAGACATAAAATTTGGCAGGTATGTTTCTTTTGTTGAGTAGAGATTCACTATAAAGAGTTTTGTAAAAATCTACTTTCAAGAGAGATTGCGGGGACGTTATAGACAAATAGCGCTTTTTTAAACTATAGGACCAACAGACTTGAAATTTTGCCGGAATATTTCTTTTGTTGAGTAGAGATCCTCTAAGAAGGTTTTTTTCGGAAACCCACTTCCAAAAATGGGGGAGAGGGACGAATAAAATTTAAAAAATTCTCGTTATTGAGCCTATTAGATGCATAGACTTATAATTTGACATGCACGTTTATTTCGTTTAGCAGATATCCACCAATAACGAGTATTGCGAAAATCGACTTTCAAGGGAGAGGGGTGCGAGGGTGTTACGGAGAAAAATTACTGTTTTTAAATTATTAGATTTACAGACTTGAAACTTACTTGGTAGGCAGAGGGTTTCTAATGTTATGAAAAGTTCCGCCAAGAACAGGTCTTGCGGAAATTGACGCTTAAGCACTGGGGGAGAGGTTTGCGGCGGCCTCACATACAAAGTTTCTTGTATTTGTACTACAGAACACTGACAGGTTTGAAATTTCAAATGCTTGTTTATTTTGTTGAGTAAAGATTTATTTGTTGCAAGAACGATTTTTGAGAAAATCGATACCCAAGAGGAGTTTCAAAACTGTTATTAGCAAAAATTCCTGTTCTGACATTAAGATCTAGACATCCGAAATTTGGCAAATATGTTTATTTTGTTCAGTGAAGAATCTACAAGAAAAACTTTTGCAAAAATCGTTTTCAACAGTGGCGTAAAAGAAAATATTTAATTCTTTCTTTTAGATATTATTCATATATTTACTAACAGATGGCTCTGGAGAATACTGGGTTATTCGGCTACGTTTGTTTATTTTACTTCACTATCTTATCTTTCTCGTAGATGAATTTACACACAATTTACTTAAAATTATTCAAAATATTAACTTAATCTTGATTTCAATAAAAAATTTATTTTATCATTTATCCTGAAAGTTATATTTTTTATTTCTCACGGGCGATTGATTGATTGAATATTAACGTCACACTGTTCAGCTGCACGAGGGCTTTTAGCGACGGACCACGTAATTTTGAACCATGGTCGAGTGACGTGGACGACACCTGAGCTGGCACCCCTTCTCCTAACTACCACACCACACCAACGGGAGGACGTTTCAGCTCTCGACAGATTTAACGTGCATCGCTGCCCTACACGGCGGGTCTTTAGTGATACTGGACTCGAACTCGTGACAAGGCAAGCCACGGTCCGATACCTGTACCACTCGGCTACCGCGGCCACTTCTCCCGGGCGAAGAAAGATTGTAACTTCTGGTATATATGTATATCCCAAGTTCCCTTATAGATCTTAAGACTAAAAGAAGTCGAGAGTTGTCTGTGGAACTAAAATTATTCTGGATGTAGATTTTTTTGTTGTTGTTGTTAAATAGGTTTTAAGTTCATTACAAACTTTATATATTTTGTGCATGAACTTTTCTTAAATGTGAATTTTATTTACAAATATTAATTTTTATGAAGACCGTGCTTAGTTATGACATACAAGATCCCTGTAATACTAAAACATATTAGCATAATTAGTTTATTTTTTTTACATAATATACAAATTTGAATGAATAATTAAAGTAGTTTTTACTAAATTAATTAATAATGAAATATAAGTAATTTGTGTAATTATATAATAATTGCATAAATGTGTGTGTAGCTGAATTGTACTCGAATGGATAGCCAAATATTACAAATGTTCGTCTCACAGCTTTTTTGTGCAATTGCGAGAGTAATTTTTTTTCTAGAAATGTGATTATGCTGTCTGAAAACGATGAAAGACATAGAGATTGAGCATTCAACATTATAAATGTGATGCTCTAAACTTTCTTTAATGACATCATATCATAATTAAAGCTTCATTACGAAGAGACAATGAGGCACCTTAAATCTGTCGAAGCTTCAAAGGTCCTTAGGTTGTTATGGTGTGGAAGTTTAGAGAGTGGGATGCCAGCTGATGTACTGTACTTGTTTCTTGACCAAATTTTCAAAATTATGAGGGTTTATTATAAGGGTTATCATTTGTTTATAAAAAGATCACGTCTGGAATAAAATAAGGAATTAGACGCATTATTTTTTACTCATATATGTTTAACCATTTTTTTTTTATTTTTGACGCAAACAAATTGTGGTAACATTCCATCTACTTCTTTAATTCTGATAATAGAAAGAATCAGAACTTTTCTCAATATTTGTTGTAAATTTTTCATGGAATCTTTGGATGTTACATAATATGAGTTTCTACATGGCCCGAATTCACTAAGAGCTCTTCTGGAGCTTTATTACTAAGTACTTTTTCCATAAGCGTGATTCTCATTTTCAAGTTATTACGATAAAGAATTTATTTTCACCGCACACATGAGTTATTCATGTAATTTAATCAAAATTTGTTATTCAAACAAATTAATGCATAATATTTGGAGAAAAATTTTAAGTAATATATTTTTTAATCAAACTATTATTTTTCTCACTTGTATTCGCTCAGAAATTACATTTCCAAATTACGTTTTGATATTCTAAACTAATTAATAAATAAAGGATTGATACAAAAGATTGTCAAGAGTATCAGTCTTAGCTGATTATAATCCCCTGCTTAGTCCATCCAATTAAAACGTGTTGCTTTGATTGGCTTATCCTATCAACCAATCAGAGGAAAGCATAAAGTAGGTTAGATTGCGACCCAGTTTGGTGTTTTTTAAGGCATGAAAATTTTTCTCTTAGCCTTCAGTTATGCAATCATATGTAGTATTCCATTGCTAACACTTTTAAACAATTGTTCAGAAGAAAAAATATATATTTAGGTACCTAAATTAAATAATGACTTCACAATTCAGATTCCAGAAGACCAAATTCAATTTATATTTTAAAATATGATATATACTTTTTTTCACATTTTAAAAACTTGGAAATACTATTAGGTAAATTCGGGTTGAAAGTTAAAGTTCCTATCTTCTTATATCTCTCCACAGAATAAAAATCTTTATCATTCAACCTTCGGGAACTTAAAAAAACATGCTTGAAAGAAACAGTAGAACATTTCAAAATCTCTAATAAAGAAGGCCTCCCAAAAATTCATTCGAGATAACTCTTTTATTATAAATTATTCACGAGACTTTCTCTCTTCATTTACAAGTATAAAATTCTGCTCTTATCTTTTCAGTATATATAGACCTCCTTATATTTCCTCTCTATCTATTTTGTCTGAATAAATAAAGATGGGAATAGAAAAGACGCAATATAAGAACAAAGAGCTAAAATGAGCTATTCTGTTCCTAAGTATCTTATTTTTTGTGAAGTATTATATAACGTACTAATCTTTTCTTAGTAAAAGAGATTAGTAAGGTTTTTATAGATCACTTTGCTTCAATGAAAGGCTATTATTTCCGAAAGTGTCATGCTAGCGTTTCGTTATAAAAACTTATCCTTGTCTATTTTGAACAGCAAAAGATGTATTTTTTTTCTGACACGAGCGCGCGCGCGCGCGCGTTATTAAAAGCACTTGATTAGTCACTGGATGTGAAGGCTTTTTTTATCGAAAGAATTCTATAAATATTAATATGATTCGTGATTTTTTATATGCTTTTGTCTATTAAGGTTTTGATTCAGAAAAAAGAATACGGAAAATATTTATAGATGAAGAAAGTTCTTCATTTTGTTTTTACGTACAGATATAAACCTTTACGACAATGAAAAAAAATAAGAAAATTTATAGTTCCATAAAATTTACCCAAAGGTTTACAAATTTCTTCTTTGTTGCTTGATAAAATCATAAAGTATCTTTACCAGGAAATCTTTTTCTAAATTACTTAATAAGATGATTTTGTAATAGCTCAGTAATTAATTGCCACTCTGATTATCACGAATGTTATCCAATTTTAGAGCTAAATTTCCTAATGTCTTCCGAATCTTCCACCAACATTAACTATACGAAAAAAAAATGATCTCGTGGGGAAACTTATAAAAGATTATCAAGAAATAGAGTGGTTGTAAATAGTGAGAGAAAAGACATTACGACTCTCATTGAACTCTTGATGGAATGCAATGTCTTTCAATCTTAGATAAAGAGCGGATCCCATTAAGTGTTAACCGCTTAAAAGCAAGGCTAACACACGGAAAGATAACGTAATTGTTGAGTTTTGGGCTTCAATTTATGTGAGCTTAACTCATTTCTGAACCAATGCTAAATGTTATAAGACGATAAAAAAGTTTTAACTTACGATTTGCTTCATTTATACTTGTATGGGAACATGCTACTTTTTAAAACCATAATTATCACAACATAGCCAGATAAGCAGGTAGTAAAATACAAAGACAAAATTACTGCTATGATAAAAAAAAGTATTTTCTGAATTACGAAAATTGAAATAGTTCTATTTACAAACGGATATTTGCAACGTTTCGTTATATTATATTAAAAATGTAATAGCATTAATTTGATTAGCTCAGACATTTTGCAGATGTTACATTTCCATCCTTTTTACAAACCATCCGAATACTTTTTTGTTTTTGTTTCTACATCTATCAGGAAAACAATCTTTTTTTTAAATTATAAACATATTATAGAACTTAATTTATAATTTAACACAATAACAGAGCATAAAATTTCAGAACTTTAGCTGTAATTTAATTACAAAAATATAATTTATTTTTTTTTTGATGTTATACGATTCCCTACTTGAGCACAGTACAAATGAACACATAAACTCCTCAAAAGTGGAAATATGTGTAGAGGAATGTGCGAAGAGAAATTGAAATTACGGTATGGGAAAAGGTGAAAAGTATATGTGACTGACTAAATTTGCTTACGTATCTGGCCCCAAAAGATCCAATTTATGGCTATAAAAGCCGGCAGTTGGCCCAGCTATCAAAGGCGGATTGCAGCACTGAAACTATTGAAGAAAGGTAGGATATGCCTCAAAGGCATCAGCAAGTTGAGTACCAGCAGTTACCACCTCTGGAACAAGACCGCATTCTGGAGATGAGTAACTTCAATTTGCCGATACGAACAATTGGCACTCGTATTTTATGTAGAATGCAAGTACTATTCAGCGATGTGTTGCAGGATGGACACACGATCGTCTGGACGCATTTGCTAAGGCACTTGACATTCAAAACCACTTGCGATTATCAGTGAGTGGATCTGTCAATAACCGAAGCTCATGAGGATTAAATTGCATGAGAGAGGGCTGCTCCCCCTGTAGGCGCCCACTGGATTTCCTTTAAGCCGTCAGCATAAGGTTACCCACCTGATATGAGGTCAATGTTATTGGAACTGGAACTACGAATGGCGCTGGGTGCCTTTCAGATTAATCCCGATTTTACTTATTGGGAAATAATGGTTGTGAAACAGCGGTTTCCCAGGGAATGTCATTTAGCCAACGTATATCATCAGTTGCACTACTTCATCAACAGGCTTCATGTTTTGGGGTGGAATGTTCGGACAGCAGATATATTTTGTGTACATGCCTTGCGTTTAACATCAGACAAGTAAATTAATCTGTTTGTTTTGTCAGTGGAATGGCCATCTGTGCCAGTCACTCACGGCACGTTATTCCAGCAGAACAATGTCCAAATTCATGTCGCACGACGAAGTCTAAATAGCCTGAATGGAAACGACTCCCTAGACAAAAACCTCATCAGATGTAGTTCCCGTTAAACATGTGAGAGCACCACAAGCGCTTACCACACAGGAAATGGTCTGCAGTGGGTTCTACTTGGCAAGAAATATCTCAGGATACCATCAATGGCCTCATTGACATTATGCCTCGCCGTTTTAAGACCTGGTAACAGCTAGTGGAGGTCACACTAAATATTGAAATAACAGTTACACGTAAGACATCGAGTCTAAGTTTTTTAACGTATCATGCGAAGTAATATATTATTCCGCATGATAGGTCCTTAGTGGAATCAAGACACAAAACCGCTATTTAAGTTGAATATTACCTTCCACGAAACGCCGACTGATCACTACTTGTTTACTATATACTAAACATCTGGTGTTCTGTAATGTATGAGTAATTAAAAGTTTAGTAGATTGCTTTCAAGGTACAGTTGTGGCCGTGGTAGACTAGTGGTTGCGGTCACGAACTCGTGGCCGGTGTGTAGCGGGTTTGAGTCCTGGTGCGACTGAAAACCCACCGTCCTGATGCTCAAACTCCTCCCACTAGCATGGTGGTGTAGTTTGGAGAGGAGTGCCAGCTAAAGTGTCGTCTTCGTCACTTGACCTTGGTTCAAAATTAATAGGTCCGTTGCCAAGAACCCTCCAGTTACTTTATGATGTGTGCGGCGTTAATAAACTCTAACTCATTCAAGGTACATTTAAAAGGACAAGAAAATAATCGAAAGACAGTACAATTGGAACTTAAAAATACCAGTTTCATGTTTTATAATTATTTTCGATCAATCTAGAATGTATTGAAAGAGTCTTTTGAAATTTTTGCATTTTTGGCGTGTTAATGTAACATTTTATTTTACTGATTTTTGCTTAAAAAGTGTCATACGTTTTCTGTAGATTTGAGGAAGGAGAAAGATTTTTCAATGTAAACAATTTGTATATAAACTTAGTGTTCTTAGTGCAACTTTTAAAAGGAGAGATTATATTCATGTTTTAAATATTCTATTTAAAAAGTGTTCCTAAAAAACACAAATACGCAAATTTATTTGTCAATATTTACTAGGCGGTTGATTTACAGGCCTTCACGTGAATCATAACTGTTTGAGAACTTTTTTAAAGCTTTTTATACTTCAAGGACCGTAGTAATAAGTGTTGAGACTTCAAATATTCGTATTTTTACATTTATTTATTTATTTTATTTTATTTTTGTAAAATAACTGACAGAAACAAATTGAGAAATATTTAATTTGGGCGATTCCCGATCTAGTCGACCCTCTATATGCCTCTAGTCGACCTTATATGCCAATGTATACTAGTTTTTCTTACCTTGACATGGTACCAGGCTTTGACAGTCCGAAATCACGCCGCTAAAAAAGTTTTAGGTTAAATCTACTATGCATGACACAGAAAAAAAGTGTCCGGTCGTAATTTCACAAAGATTGAAAACCAATCAAGGATTTCTTGATTGAAGTTTGAATTCTCTACATAAAAAACTATGCGAATCTAGTATTTAATCTAAATTTTGCTTGAGCTTACAATTAAAATGAATCTAATATTTGTTTGGCTTCGAAAAATTATAAAGCTTTTTTTTCGAAACCAATTTCACTTCTAAAGCGTTTACCTTGTGCATAAAGTTTTGATAAACTTTTCTATGGACTTGTTATTTATTATATTTAACAAATGTCTCATTTGCAAAAGTTCTTCCACAAAAATGAATTTTTTTAGAACAGTTTTATACTCTTTTTCTCAATTTAGACTTTTCTCTCAGTTTTTAAGTCATTTTCCTTGAAATAAATCAGTAGCTTTTTTTAAACTAAGCTCCTTTAATTATGAGAAGTAAGCAGGTGGCTGAAACGTTCTCTTTTTCTCAAAAATTTCTTTTCATACTTCTTAGAAATTACGCTAAATGCTGTTTATTTACTAGTTTTTAACGTTAGAATTTTTTTTTTCAGAATAATATATTTTAATAATGATTAACTATCAATTTTAAAGACAATGACTTCGATGTTGTCCACAGAATTAAGTGTGTAGAATAAAAATACTATTTACGGAATATTTTGTGATTTTTGAAATATTATAATATTTTAAAACTATTCTCTATTTAAATATTGAATTCTCCACATTTTTTTTTCATTTTAATCTGATATAATTTTTACTTGGTTAATAAATGGTATAACTGCAATATATATATATATATATATATATATAAATGTGTGTGTGTGTGTGTAATAATTCCCTCTAGCATCCTTTTAATTAGCTTTTTTTTACTAATCTTTAAATAAGCTTTTAATTCTTAGGATCAAAACTAACGCCGTAATCTTAATAGTAATCAACTATTATTATTACATCAGAAATCTCTTTCCCGCCCATTTTAACCAATCAGAGCTCTTGTTACAAAGAAGTCACGCGATCTTCACTGCCGGTATAAAAGCGAAAATCTTGTGTACTCATCCCCTTTTATGTCTAAGTGTTCGTCCTGTAATATATCGCTGCTGATTGCTTCCATGTTGCTTTTGTGTTTTTAGATGTTACGTTTTATGTGAACTGTTGTAATGTCCCGATCAAAAGTAAATAAAAACTAACCAGCCAAAAGTCTCCTCCAACATGCTACGGTTACAAAACACCCAGTATTTTTAATAACCAAGAAAAACCGACACACAGCCCAGGGCATTACATATATATATATATATATATATATATATGAATTTACCATTCTTCATATTTTTTATGCGCAACAAAACATCCATATTTATCAGCAAAAAATTAGCCTTAATTCAAGCCCAAAATTATCCCGTTGAGATTTAGAAATTATTACAAACTTGGTCTGAATTAGGCAGAAGTCTTAAGCATTATTCTTCGCACAGAAATTTATTGAAGAAAGGTGTCGTCCTCGTCACTGACCGAGGCTCAAAATTGCGAGATCCGTTGCCAATAGCTCCCGTGTTGTTTTGAAGTGCGAGATAAATAAACTGCAAACAATCGTCGCAAACATTTATATATAAGGGATGGGGTCAAAATAATCATTAACTTAACTACACTTAGAAATCATTGCAGTATTTTTTTCAGGTATTTCCTGTTACTCATTCTTCCATTGTATAACTGTAATTCGATATAATTAAAGCTAATATAATCTGTGAGAGGAGAAAAAGGAATTCATCACCACTTTTCTTTTTTTTTTTTTTCATTTTATTTTCAATATTTATTTTTCCAGTGACAACTTTTCAATTTTGCTGCTATTTACCTAATTATTTACAGGTGACAGGGAAGAAGCTTTAAAAAGAGGCCGGTATTTTTATGTAATAATCAAATGTGTATTAGATTTTATCCGAAAAACTCGTAGGTAGAAGTTGTGATAGCTGGATTTAACAATGTTTATTAATGATATATAAACTCCTACGAATTAAATTTACAACAGCTTAATCATTTATAATTTTTTTTTTTTTGTGTGTGTATGGGAATTTTCGATTGCAATGTCATTTTTCTTTTTAAAATAACATGTTCATGAATTATGTAACTCTTTTCAGTTGGGGAAAAATAAATACACTTGCACCATTTTCACGCTGAGTTCTTCTACCTTCATTAACATTTAATTCGTGTTTAGTTATCCGCAGCAGCTTTCTCTCTTGCACGATAATATCAGTGATTACTCACACTCAAAGCAACCGTCTATCAGGGTAGTTTTGCCACTTAATGCTCGGTGTATTTAAAAAATACGCACTCTTCAATATCATGGAAAGCAAGCGCTTATTAAGACATCATCATTTATCTTATTGCAAACCTTTTTTTCTAGAAACCTTCTAGCAGCATGTTTTCTTGCTTAGGTTTGTTCTTCTAAATTACGTATAATCTGACACCTAATAGAACGTGCAATGTTACTGGTTCACTTAGTCACACCTTTTTCTGAACTTCTTCATTATAAATACGTAGTTATGACGCAATCTGTATTTTAATGCGATTAAGTTTGATGTAGATGTTGTACATAGAGCTCAGAATTTAAATATGTATTGCACTTAATTATTTGCTAGTTTTTATTTCGCAAATCATCAAGTTACAAATTTATTGCACGATAAATGTATCAAAAATTAATGCAATGAGTTATCGTTGTGTGTCTGTTATACACGCATGAAATGTGCGAGCGTGTGTATATACGAGCGTATGCATATATTTAGCATGCGGGGACGTGTGCATGTATATAATATTTGGATACGTGTGTATGTATGCGAGCGTGTTTATGTATTCATGAGTGCGTGTGTGTGTATTTATGGGTGGGTGTGTCCCAGTAAATGTGTATGTATTAAAATACGTATTGCACTTAATTTATGTATATAACAATTGGATCCGTGTGTATGTATATAACATGTGGATACATGTATATGTATGCGTGCGTGTTTATGTATTTGTGAATGTGTGTGTGCATTTATGGGTGTGTGTGTCCAAAGAAAGAAACATATAATAAATATTTTACGCTGTGTTTAGTTTGATGTTTGTTTGTTAAATTTATCTTTCAAAGTTGTAGATGCATCGGTGTTCAAAAAGTAAGTTTTTCTTTAAGTATCTCTCTCTCTTTTCCTTTATTTATAAGTAAAATATTTTTAATAGCATTCCGATTTGTAAGGCCATTTCTGTAAAAGGCTGTAATGTTAAAATTGTCTCTTTCTCCCGTCTCAATGTGTACTAAATTGACGACATATCTATACATTATAGTTAACATAATTTGATTTTAATCTAGAATTTATACTAGAATATAAATTGTATTTTTAGCTCATTTAATAGCATATTTCAGAACTAACTTTCATATGAATGTAACCAAATTTATCATTAATCATCTGTTCGAAGTCATAAGAGTTATTCTGATAACATTATTGATAACGTTAATCTATGGAAATTATTAAAGTTAATTTATGTAAAAAACTAACTTATATTGATAAAATTTATAATTGACAGTGTTAACTAGTATCAATCAATTTTGCAAGATGTACAATTCAAGAAGCTAAAATTAAACTTTAGATACACGCGCTTATATACGAGACTTAGGTACGTACAAATCGTATACTTCCGTGTACAAGCCGAAAATTTTTTATACATTTTTAAGCGACTTGTATACGGAACAGCTATCGGAAGAAAAGTAATTTTGGGAAAAATTGATATTTTTTCCCTAAATTACTTACGTGATACTAACTTTTAACTTTTCGGTGTTTTGAATGGAACTTTTATTCTAAAACGAGGAAAAAAGTCACCTAAATCCTTCCAAGTCAGTGTCAAAATCAGAGTTTCTGACTAGTTCGAGAAATTCCCGGTTATTGATTGGGAAATATAAATGCATATGATCATCACACAAGTGAGTTTTGCTTCCAAGCATGAGAACATAGGTCGACGATCACATCTCGTGCATATGTGTGAGTTTCTTTCCCTTTTATTTTCTGAACAAAAAATATGTCGCATAAAGTATGAATAATGCAAATAGTAAACAAGGGAACAAATGAATGAAAAAGTGTGTTTTGTTTCAGATAGGGTTATCAGAAAAAAAACTATTGTCTTTAGCATTTTATTTTACAGCAATTCGATTGGAAAATATTCCATCCCTTTTACCCGCTTAGTAACATTTGCATTCTTAGAGTGACATATTCGAAAATAGCAGGAATGTCTTTTATTCAATTCTTCTTATATACAAGTTTTTAATTTGGGGTAAATTTTTGAAGTAAAAATACACTCTGGATTTTTATTCGGATCGCCTTATATTTGAAAATGTATGGTGCAAAGATATAACGTTGGATTTCTATTTAATGAAGTCGCTAAATCCTAAAAAATTCGTTAGGAGGAAAATTCATAAAAAAAGATATTCATCTTTCAATATATACTTTATGAACCCCATAAAACAAATTTTAAATTCATAAACACAATATATTATTAAAAAAACAATTATTCAATTTTTTTTTTGTAAATTAATATACATTTATTTTATATATCTTACCCACGGAAAAAAAATCTTCAAGGAAAGCAAGAAAAAATAATACTGTTCAGGAGTACACCGTATTTCCACCTTTAAGAAAATAATTTTATTGTAAAATTAAGAATATTAAAATGGCATTTTCGAATTTTAAGTCTACAAGTAATTTTAAACATATGTGGTACCACACGGTGTTTTTTTATTCGAACTCATTTATTACGCTTGTGGCAACACCACCTTGTCTATTATAAAAGCTCGTACCAACATTATCAAGGCACTCCGCAACGCATTTTTGTATTTTATAAAGGTGGATTCTTAAGGTTCTATTAATAAACTTCTTGCTGTTGAAAATATTGGCTTTTTCCTTAATTGAACACGCTTTAGCAACTTTGCCTTAATTTTCTCTTACCATTATACATACATTATTTTATAAACAGTAATTTTAAGCATACATTACCCCATACATCCTTAAATTTAATTATTGGTCTGTTAGTTTTGTTTGAACTTTTTTTTTGATATAAAATGTTTTCTCTCATAATATATATATATATATATATATATATATATATACGTCTCGCATCTTTACAATGCATCAAAACCCCTTCAGGTGTATTTTCTTCACACTGTAATCCACGTCGGATTGTTTCAAATGATTTTTTCATTTCATCATACGAAGGTCCTGAAATATTTTAAAAATAGAGAGGGAAAAAATCGAATCATAAGAGAAAAAGTTTGGTAAATAGAAAATACAATTCGCTATTTGGAGATTATTTTACGAAGGAAATAGTAAAATGTTCTTGGAAAAAGTTTGCAAAATAGAGAAATTCGTATTATAGAGATTAGTAAAATGGAGGTCCAACTGTATTAATTTTGTTTATGTTTTTTCAATAATAACGAAAGCAATTATTTTTCCTTTACTATAAGATTGTATTTGTAATATTTACTCTATCGATTTATTCAACCTCGCTTTCTATTAGTCGTGACTTCGAAAAGACGTGACTGAATTTTTAAAATTCTAATGCCTAAACAATGTACTCCGTATTTTTTCTTTTTATTATTCATAGTAAGTCTAAAAAACTAGTTAATACAACCTGTTTAATAGGATGTAAACGAAAGAAGAAAAGTCACTTTAATTTTATTAAATGTGATATCAGAAGTTGAATGACTGATAATGAATTCTTGAACTTAGTAGTAATTTTCATCAATAAATCTGTTAAAGTAATGAAGACATTTATAAAAAGAATATAAAGAATAAAAAGGAATTCCTGTCTATTAAAGCTATCATTAAATGATTGTTAATACTTTTTTTCCCTTTTTGAATCTTTAATTCTCGAATTTTTATTATTATTTCCTTAAATTCAAATGGGTGGTTGCGAGTTTTCTTTTTCGCTTTATGGATGAAAAGCTTTCGAAAACCATCAAGTGAGCATACACAGAATGTTTTTCTTTTTGTAGTTGTTGTTATGGAATGAGTAAACTTCTATAGTTTATTTCTGTTAGTTTTTTATAATATTTTTATGATGTGATGTGTGATTTTCTTCTTCAATAACGCGATGAACCAAAAACTCTTTATTTTTTTAAGCAAGATATATTAAAAGAAATGCCATTAATGCTATTTTTAGCAAGCTTTGACACAAGAACACTAAAATCAATACAAAAAGGAAAAACTATATACTAGAAGACGGTTATATATTTTCCTTTTCTTTATTTTTCAGTTCCTACTATTAGTTCATATTCTCCCTATATATATATATATTTATTTATAAATATATTTTGCTCAAATTTTTAATCGGTAATAAAATACTTTTTATTCATCCATTCAAGTTGCAATACATTTAATTTAATTTGTAGTGGGTGACACTTGATGTTAATACAGTTTTTTCAAATATAAATTCATTAATTAAAATTAATTAACTGAAATAAAATTTTCTTTGTTGACCAAAGTAAGAATAGACTTAATTTTTTTTATATTACTTATTATTTTTAAATTTATATTTCTCTTTGAATTTCGGAAGCATACTACACATTAACTTTTTTATGAATACCTCTGCGTTTGGTTGCATTTATCTTTTGAACAAAAGGAAATATTTACCAAATACAGTCGAACCTCTATATAACATACAACAAACCTCAATATTGTGAATTTTTTTATATAGCGAACTTTTTCCTGGAACCTTGAACATTTCACGATTTTTTCGTAAAATAACCTCTCTATAACGAAGTGCATTTTCTATGTAGCGAACTTTTTCTTTTGTGATTCAATTTTTTTTCCTCCCCGTTTTTAAAGTATTTCTGAACATTTCAAGTTATTCTCACTTTTAACCCATTTTATGTTGGTCATAAATCTTGAACTGGTTTTATTAGATCCTAACTCACAAAGAGCAATAGAGTTCTGGACGTTTCATCCAAGAAGTGCAACCTTTAACCCCCATTGTCCAGTTCACTAAAAACATCTTCAATATCACCTTTCACACTCAATGGAGTTGTCCCGTGTCCCAGTGTTATAGTTATAAAATAATCTTTGTTTAATATTATACACTTGTATGCTTTAAATTAGAAAATGCCCTTAAAATTCATCAATTTTAATATAAAAATTGTTTCTTAATTTTGAAAATACAGTTTATTCTTCGACATTCTTTTTTCTTGATTTCCTTTCTTTCTTTCTTTTTTTGATGGATAAGATATATAAAATAAACATTTATTAATTTTAAAAAGGTGTGGATAATTACTTTTTTTAATATATATATATATAGTGTTTATGAATTTAAAATTTGTTTTATGTGGTTTATAAAGTATATTAAAAGATGAACCTTTGTATAACGAATTTTCCATATAACGAACTTTTTCCGGGATTAAGCGAATTCGTTATATAAAGGTCCGACTGTATAACATTATTTAAATGAAACTAAAATGGAACTCAAAAGGCTCAAGTTTTCAACTTATGTTGGAGCTTCTTAAAATAGGATTCGAATACTTATTGATACGAATTCATGTTATACACTATTTTCTTAAGCATTCGAATATTCACAGCTTTCAGAAGTATTAAAAATTCGTCCTATTTTTGTTTATATTTGAATTTTACTCGCTATTATTTTAAATTTTAAAACTATGTGTTTTCGGAAATTTTCCATTCATACATAAAGTAGTTTAATACTGGGGATTTTGAATTAAATTGTTATAACAGAGAAAACAATTGTGACTTTTTTTGCGATACATTTTTTCAAAGGATCTTTTCCAAACACTTCAATAAATTATTGAAAGAAATAACTAAGAAATAATCAAAATATATAAATTATCAAAAAATAATTAAATTCTACGTTTTATTTCATTTATATAAAAATAATTTAAATATAATGTTTATAAGTAAAAATTTATTAAAATAACTTAGTTATAAAAATATACAATTTAGTTGCTTTTAAACTGTAGATGAATTGCAAAGAACATAATGAATAAAAAAAAGTCATTTTGAGTAAAATAAGTGTTATCAAAATGAATAAATCATTGAAAAATATTAAATCCTTTTTTTTAACCTAAAAATGGGATGGGATGGATTATAACCTGTCTGATTTAAATAACTTTATCTCTAATATTACGTAAATATATAACTATTTAGAGGCTTTTTAAATAATAGAAATTTTTTCCTTATATTTGTTTTCTTTATTATACGATATATCTCTAAGCACTTACGGGGTAAGCATATAATCCAATTAATGCGCATACAAAGCTTTTTATAACATTCTAACTGAAAATACGATTCAATTATGTCAAATTAGTAAAGTTAGTAAAACATAAAACAATTTATTTTATTTTTTATTATCAAATGACTATTAAGTATTCACTATTAATATTCGACTTGAAATCATTAGTACTGCTGCCACACGAAAATGAGTTCTGTTCCATCAGGTGGTAATGCTGCCATAAAAACTTTGCTCTTCTCAAATTCTGAGTTAATCAATAATCAGTAGTTGAATCATTCTTAAGGGTAAGAGAGAAAATGTATCATTAAAAGCAAACAAATTAGTTTTCTCATTATTTTTCCTTTATATCAGCTCTAAATAAAGCAATTTTAATGCTACTTTTTATACTTTTATTCTATTCTGGGGAAAACATAAGATTTACTCAAATTCTAATAATTAGAATAATAAAATTATATATTTATATATATAAGCTTCTTTTTTTTAAATGTGTGTGATATTCTTTGGTTTATTGGATTTAATTTTTTTAGTTTTCTTTAATATTCTCATAAAGGATAACAGTTGAGATATAACTTATTAATAAAAGTGTTTGAAGAGAGAATGTTTACTTTTCTGTTCGCAAAAAGGGTTTTATTTAAATATTAAATATGTATGAATGAGAGAGAGAGAGATTAATTAAGTTAAAAACAAAAACATCTTTAACACTAAAATTATCATTTTGAAATTATTGAAATATGCAATAAAGTATTTAATTAAACATTTAGATGTGTAATTTTTAATTCCTTCAATCATTAAGAAATGCACAGCTGTTTCGTTCAAGGAAAATAATTAGATTCTTTTTTAATTATGTTCTTTTCTATATTTATATACTTATGAAATATTTTTAGAATTGCCTCATTAAGTCGTGAAATACCTGTTTTATATGCACATAAAACTAAAGAATTAGAATCAATGCATTTGCATGTTGTTGTTGTTTCATTATGCATTTATTTTTTTCCTACGATTGGTAAAGCAGAAATTATATTTAATTTTCTGAATTATCTTTAAATGTGTTTTTTATAATTTGCATTGTTACTTAATTTTTCCATTGCCTTTTATTTTTCACTTCGAAATAAGTATGATAACACGATTTTAAAACAATGCAAATTGCATAACCTTTCGTTTTAAAAATCTGCATTGCACATCATTCGAAGAATGAGAATGAATTTGTTAATTGAATGTTAATGACATATTGTACAAGACTTGCACAATTTTGAGAACTCTATTGTGATTTTGAGAGATCATCAAAAAAACAGCTGGGTAAAAAAGGCTAAATATATACCTAATATGTAATGAACCATGCTTAGTATATTAAATTACAATGGATATTTACTTGCGCATTTATAATTAATTTATTATTATTTTTAAGCTAAGATATTAAGTTCATATAGCTGTATTTTACATCGACAATATAGTTTTTGTTAGATTGATTGTTAAAATAATATTCGAGCTTTTAAATATTTGTAATTGTGATAAAAGGATAAAGTTGAAACGAAGTAAAGCCTTTTTTCATAATTAAACCGCGATCACTCGCGCGGGGTGTTCTCTACACCCCAGCAACAAGAAAATCCTCCCAGATTTCTAAAAAGAATGTGCAGAACCACGATTTTTTCTGTAGCTGCACATTTTTAGGTCATGAACCTTCAGGCGTGATGCAATCCCTCTTTAAGGAACGGTTGGAATGTAATGACCTTGAAAAGTTTATCTGGAGGGCTGAGAATTCCCGCGAAAAGTTGAGCATTTGTATACTGTCTGCTCTGAAAGTTTGGAAAATGATTAAAACATTATTTTTCTACTTTCTACTATCATTATCTCATTAATTATAAAGTATATTTATTACTGGCATATACGTTTTATACTGGTTTATGAAAAAATATAAAATTATGTGTTTTAAAATGAAAATTTTGTATGTTTAGTTTAAATTAATGTTAGTCTCATTTGTGTGCAATAAATTAAATAATTTTATTTGTATAATACAAAACACATCTTGTATTTTTTTAAATATGTATCATAATGACTTAATTTTTATTTTTATAATTAAATACACGCGTTAAAAGTTTGGGGTGTTCTCTACACCCCGCGAGTAACGAAGGTAGCAAAAACAGGCGCGAGTGACCGCGGGTTAATATAAAATGTTATTGAATTTTTAAGGGAAAACTGTTTGTAGTGAATGCATTTACTTTTCAGTTTTTCAGAAGTACAGATGCCTTAATACATTAGTTGATCATATAATACTGATGAGTTTATTCCTGTTCAAAACACATTTGGATTAGCATGTAAATCAATTCCGTTTTAGCTGTTTTGTTGCTAAAAACGTTACTTTCTCTAGCTAGAATTGGACACCCTTTACATAAAAGCACAAATTGGTACTTTGTACTGATCATTTTACTAAAGATTAAATATATATTAATAGAAATTAATTTTATGTAGTTTTCAGATGTTTTACTTTGTGGGAAATTCTAAGTATCTCTTTTCCTATTATTTGGCTTAGATTTTGCCTGATTTA
Organism: Trichonephila inaurata madagascariensis; assembly: GCA_019973955.1. NCBI lineage: Eukaryota > Metazoa > Arthropoda > Arachnida > Araneae > Nephilidae > Trichonephila > Trichonephila inaurata. The sequence continues at coordinate 208,528 of BMAV01012647.1, forward strand.
TAAACTGCGGGGGTATACATAACAACTATAATTAAATGTTTCTTTTAAGAGGACACACAGTACGATTCAATTAAGAAAAATCGGTCAAAATTCAAATAAAGTTGTTTTAGCCTAAATTATTCTTTGTATAATTTTCTATAATATCACAAAATTTTAAAGCCTTAAAAGTTCAAAATTATAATAGCCGTCAGGTTCGTTTTTATTCACATTCTAATGAAAAATAAAAAATTTTTAAATTTATTTATTTCAGAAAGAAAAATTAACTATCTTACCTTAATTCAAAATACTATGGCTTTTTTTCCCATTGTCAAATGCTTCGATATTTTTTAATATTGCTATTAGTACATGTAACAAATATTGCTATGCATTTTTGAATTAAGGTAGCATTTATTTTTCTTTTTTAAAAATATACCTGAACATAGAATTTGTACATTGTTTCAAGGAATTAACAATAAGCATTCATAAAAAACAATATTTGACGAATATCAATCACAATAGTTTAAGCCTCATACCATTTTTGTTATACATAGTTTGACGTGCTGTAAATCAAATTTCCTGTGACGTCAGTTATTGTAAAAAAGGTAGCATTTTAAAATCCCTTAATAATTTTTTAACTTTTCTGTAAAAAATTGAATGGTAACTTTTTTATAAAACTTTGAGTGCAAAAAGTTAGCCATACCATAGGTTACAAGCAAAACAATTGTAAAACATTAAATCAAAGAATTTTTACATAAATCATACCACATCCCCTTTTAAAAAAAATTTCAAAATTTTCCTTATTTACTATTTTAATTTCCCTAAAATCCGACGTATAACGCGCATCGTCGTTTTACGTGGACCCATACTTTCAAGCTGCATTTTTTAATTTTTAGGAATTATTCGTCGTATAACGCGAGCCCCATTTTTTACGAAGGAACCTGAAATATGCTCTTATATTTTGAAGTATTTTATTCGAGGTATTATTCCACACAAGTAAGGATTGCAATATCGGACCAAAAGTTCAATACCCGTATTTGGTATTTTTTAGATCTTAATACCGGGATACCGGTTTTAATACCGGTAGTAGAAATTTTAGAAAAAGAAAGAAAACACAGATATTTTTTAAGATCACATTTCAAAAATTTGTAATAGTACCACAGACTGAATAGTGATATTTACACTTTTTTGTGATTTAAATAAATAAGATGTTCCTTTACTTTTTGGTGATTTTTTATATACTGTTGTAGTTTTCTGTTTTATTTTCCAGTTTTACTAGAGAGTGTAGATATCACAAAAAATAACTTGTAACATAAACTATAACAGCATATCAAAAATCACAAAAAAGTAAAGGAACATCTTATTTATTTAAATCACAAAAAAGTGTAAATATCACTTTTCAGTCTGTGATATTATTACAAATTTTTGAAATGTGATCTTAAAAAACAATGCATCAATTGTACTGTTATTAAACCTGGGACGTAATTTTATGCAAAAATTACCAGATGTCGAAAACACACTTTTGGAATCTACGCTAGTTGGTGGTACTGTTAACAATGCACGATATACTTTTTCCAGTATTTATATATAATTCTAAATCCCTCATCTTTTCAAATAAATCGTTTTCTAGTCGGATGGTTTTGGATGCTGATTTCTGTATTGTATTCTGGTTTGTTGAATTTCTTTTTTACTATCGTTAATTCTAGTTTTTGTTCAAGAGACAATTTCTTTTCACTATCGATATAGGGTCATCAACTCGATAACAGAACCAACTTCTCCTGAATGCGGATAGGCTTGTGAGAAAAAAACTTTAAGAAAATGTACAATAAACTTGATCAAATTCTTTTGTACAATAAACTTGATTCAAATATCTTGTCTTCTTTTTCATTTCCATTTTTAAAATCATTATAATTATGTAAATACCGTAAGACAGTTTCTATTTCGGAGACAGTTTAAAAAAATTTTAGTAAATACCAAAAAATCCGTATTTAAACTTGTGAATACCGGTATTACAAAATTGCACAAATGGCTCAAAATAACGGTGTTCGGTATCCCGGTATACCGGTATTACAATCTAATTCCCAAACTTTAGAAAAATACTACACTTCTAGTGCTACAGCCTTTTAAATTCATGAGGAATGTCATTTCTTTGAAATAAACAGTATTTCGATATATGTTGAAGTCTATTTTTGTTTCATTTTTATCTATGCGCATCTCTCTCTTTTTTTTAAGCTCTCATTTTTATACCCAGCGTTTAACGCTCACCCATAAATTTCGATTTTATTTTTTGCATTAGAAGTGCGCGTTATACGACGGATTTTACGGTATATATATCAGTAATTTAGTCACAAAACTTGGACACACTGCGAATATTTTTCTGCACAGATATGAATAGGTTTTAAAGTAATAGAATTTTTTTAAGAATATCTGTATCACGTGATCCAAGCATGTTCCCATTTTTGCGACATAAACAGCACGAATGTGTGTGAGCTGCATTCTTTCTTTATGAATAAAGTCCATTCTTGAATTGAAAGAAAAAAAAGCATATTCACAATTTTTTCCTTTACCATAAGTATGCGTGTATAGAACAATGTTGAAACAAATTGAGACAGTTAAGATATTTAAATAATATTGGGAATTAATAGCTTTATTGCAAAACTGGGAGCAAAAATTCAGATCTATTAATAACTTTACCTGTATATAACTAAAAATTATTTTTAAATTTATCGCTCTAGAATAAATGTTTCTGCCAGGAAAAACGTAAAATTCTTTTCGTTAATTAAAAAATGAACCTTTTTTCCCACCATTTGTACGTTATTTTTCGATGAAATTTTTCCCCGGGGCTTCTAACAGCACTTATTTTTTTATTGAAGAAGGAAAAGAGAAACAAATGAACTAAATGATTTGATTTTATTTTACTTTTAAAGGAAAAACAATTCACTTAGACACGTGTACTTATTCACTTACCCCCCTAGCACGATACTAGAAACTGCTTTCCATAAAAATAAATAAGACGCTAAATAAAATTTTTCCAAGCACTCCCAGTCCTTTTTCATTACTTGAAAAAGCTCGGAACGATTCAAACTATTATTTGATTATTTATAAATGTTTACATGGTATTCTTTATATTATAAATGTTAAATTTGTCAGAAAACATAAAGAAAACCTCTTAATTTCTTGACCAGAAGAAAAACTGAATAAATTTGAACGGGTTCTATTGCGTCTTTCCAATCCCAATGGGAAAAAGTCTTTGAACTGCTGTATGAATACAAAATCGCTCTCTGTGGAGGAACCATAATTTATGCTAATGTGAGTTGCTATTTAAAAATCAATGAAGAGAAAAGGGCAATCGATCGTCTCATATACTGAAAGTGTTCGGAAATTTTAAAAAAGGTGATTCTATGTGTGTATGTTACGAACAAGATATTTCTAAGTCGGACGATACCCTTACGTCGGATCTTATAAATAATTAATAATTAGTATTGATATTTAAGTTTGTAATTAAGATAACAGATCCCTTCTCTCAAATATAAATTTGGATGATGATTTGATAGTCAGATAAAGGTGTTGATTTTATTAAAATGTCTTTTTTTTTCTGTATAAAACCATCTGGGGCCAAAATCCACCATTCTCATGCCATGCCACAATACTCCGTCAAACATATTCTTTTGATTTTGTCCGCGCGCGCGATTGACGGGAACAAAAAACAGTAAAAAATAAAATTATTAACTAAATTATTCTCCTTAATTAATGAAATTAATTATTAATAACAAATAGTTAAAATTTTCTACTATCACATGGATTATAATCAATCGAAAAATTCAAAGGGGTATGAAGGAAAAGGGCAGACCCCCTTTTTGTGTGAGCCCGATGTATAGTGACAAAAAAAAAAAATCGAAGAAAATTCCCTAGAATATCAAAAAAAAGCAAAAATCTATTCAAACTACAGTTT
>BMAV01012649.1:0-11187 GCA_019973955.1 Trichonephila inaurata madagascariensis
TTTCAATACAAATCAACAAGTTCAAATTGCGCTTTATTCGATTCTTATTTTTCCAGATATTGTAGAATTTGATGTTACAAGATGTTTATATTTCACTCAAATAATTTTTGTTATTGTTGTATTTCATCACATGTGTTGTTTTTAAAAGCGAACTATGGGTAGAAAACGCTTGCGTGTACATAAATGGTCGTGTTCTTACCAAAACAGTACAGTTTCGGCAGTTCGAACCCCGGTAGACCCAGTAAAAAATATTTTTTTGAAATTATTGTTGCAATTTTATGAAAGAAGCGCCCAGAAGCAGCGTTTGCAAACAAATATAAGTAAACCATATTTTTATTAATTTTGGTTTCTAATTCTGTAAGATTTTTATAGTATAGTTTCCAATACAGTACAAACATTATTGTTGACTTATTTCAAATTATATTTAAATTTTCTTTTATAGATTCGGTAGTTCGAGGCTGATTGCATGTTTAGAATTTTTAGCTGAGTCCTCACGAGACATAGAGCGCTCGTTCGAGAGACTAGAGTGTAACTATGCCCACATGACTGCATTGTATTTAATTGAGAACTTAATTGAACAAGTCACAAATAAATATAGAACCATAGTTTACTTTATAACCTACTTTTTTATTGTACAAACACTCAATAATTCTACTTCTTTCTTGAAATTTAACATTATTCCCTCTTTTTTTTCTCCTTTTCGAAAAAAAAATATTGGAAGAGTATTCCATTTGAAAGGAAAATGTCTATTATCATTGTAAGGCTTTCTTTTTTGTGATTTCTTATAAATTGCACTTAGTGTGTTTTTATTGTTTGTGGATATCTTATTCAATAGATGCACTTGACACGGATTCAATCATGAAAAAAATAGGCCCCATTTTGATATTTTGGAGAAAATAATCATTTAGGGTACAAAATCAAACAATATATTTTTTTGTCATTTCTAGTTTGTGAATCTTTTTTGTTACTATCTGTTATTATAAACTTATTTTAAACTCTCATTGGGTGTCGATTTTCACAAGACTTATTAGTAACGGATCTCTACTCAACAAAAGAAACATACTAACCCAATTTCAAGTCTGTAGGTCTAATAGATTTAAAACAGGATTATTTATCCATATATTTTTCTATATCTTACATTCAATCGATTTTTTATCTGGTTTTCAATGCATTTGAGAAAATTTCAGTGTTTTATTCCTTCCGTTTGAAAAAATTTTTTCTTGGAAGAGTTAATACCTTATTATGGATGAAATTCATTTCATCCATAATAAGATATTGACATTTCATTAATTTTTTCACGTATTTGGGACAAACTTCAGTTCCGTTTTGTTCCCTGCGTTCGCGTTTCTTTTTAATTTGTTTCCCCTTTGAAGGTGATATGAAAGTGACTAGTTTTTTTACTATGAAAAGGAGGACGCTCGATGCCGAAGAATTTAAGAAAAAGTTACAAAGTAAATATATATGAATCATTTTATTAATTCAAATAAAAGTACGCTAATTACGCTTGCATTCCTTTTAATTATTTACTTAAATGAGTATTTCCTCATTTAATGATTTGTTTTTGTCAATATATCATTTTCTAATACATCGGAAATTTCGGAGCAAAAAATATTCTTCATACTGAATTTTGCGCGGTAAGTACTGCAACTAAAATATATACATTCGATCTTGAATTCTCACTTGTCCAAAAATCAATACCAATTGAAAAAAACTCTTTCAATTTCTTCATTAGTTCCAGGGTAGCACAACGCCAATTCAACAAAAATAATTAAATTATCATACGGAAAGTGTTCACATTTTTGAAATGGTTAAGTATTTCCATCTATCTTTTATTAATTTCACCGTGCTGATTTTAAATTGTTCCAATTCATTAGAATTTAAATATAAATTCAGTCTTCTAATTTCTTCAAACAGACAATTGTCATCGATTTTAATATCAGGCATTTCTTTCAATAAAAACTCAACACATTTTTCTGTATCTGCCCAATTTACTTGCGATGAAGTCAAAAAACACCATTAAAGACTGTTTATTTCGTGTGATATTTGTTTCAGATCATTCTTCGACATACTGGATTCATCTCTGAATAGAGATTAACATATCAATTTCAAAATATTGAAAAAGAGGGCTTTTTTCGAAGAAGGACAGAACATATAAAAGGAGGACTGTCCTCTCTAAAATAGAACGGTTGGTCACTTTAGTAATATTTCGAATCGTTTAATTTTAATGGAACGCATTTCAGTTTCCAAAATACCAACACCGCACTAATGGCTGAAAATAACATTTCTTTACGAAATTTATATAATGTTTCGAATCTTTCTGAATTTTAATAAAGCTTTTATTTCGGGAAAACATTAAAGTTTCGGAACGTTCCCCGAGTAAACGAGTGCAGTCATTTCAAAATATATATATTACATTTTACTCTAGCTGTTGCGCAGCGTGACGCATTTCCGAACTTCCACATCGTGCGCCAGAGGGGAAAACAAAGACGCCTTTCCAAACTCGATAATATTTCAAATTTTTCGATTTCGGTATGCATTTTTTTTTAGGTGGAGGGGGAGGGGCGTTCACAGTTTAGTAAAACACTAAAATTTCCGTACGTTTCACAAGTAAGCGAGTGAGTTCATTTCGGTATCAGTTCTTTGTCTTTTTCTCTTGCTTTTGGGAAGCGTGACATACTTCCGCACTGCCACACCACACGCCAAGGTGGAAAGCGACGGAACCTCGCGAACTCGAATGATTTTTGAAATTATTCGATTTCGACGTGCATTGTATGAAGTGAAAAAAAAAAACATTGGCAGTTTTAATAAAATATAAAAATTTCGGTACATTCCTCGGATAAACAACTGCAATTACTTCGATATCGGTTTATTACTTTTTCTCTTGTTGTTGTGAAGTGTGACGCATTCCCGATCTTCCATACTACACGCCAGAGGAAGAAAACGGTGAGATCTGGCAGATTTCAATAACATTATAAGTTACTCAATATCAACATGCACTGTATTTCAAAGAAAAAAAAAAACATTGACTATTTAATAAAACATTTCAATTTCGGTGTGTTCCCCAGATAAACGAGTGGAGTTATTTCGGTATAGGTTTATTACTTTTTCTCTTGCTGCTGCGGAGCATTACGTGTGACTACCATGCCGCGCCAACTGACGAAATTCACTCGACCGAGCAAATTTCGAAAAAACTATAAATTTTCGACATAAAATTTGGATTGTAAAAGAAACGAAAAACTTTCGGATACGATTCATTCCGCTGGTACGGATAGGAACATTTATTTGTTCTTATTTGTTTCCGAAACACGTGCAAGGTTGATAGTGATGGACTGCCACACTACTCCAGCAGTCGAAAATAAAATAAAATCGCGAACTTTGATATTTCGGATAACTCGATTTCAGATAGATTTACGTCGCACTATAAAGCTGCAAGAGGGCTATTTGCGACGGACCTCGTGATTTTTAAACCATGATCAAGTAATGAGGGCGACGCCTGAGCTAACAACCCCCTCTCCTAATCACCATACCACACCAACGGGAGGACATTTGAGCCACGACATATTTAACGAGCATCGGCCCCCTCTGCACGGCGGGTCTTCAGTGGTATTAGAAGTCCACTGAAGGTTCTTCACCACTAGATTGATGCGGCCCCTATTCGATTGCAATTAACGTTATATTTCGATGAAACATCTCTATTTGAATAGAACATTGTATTCGAATACAATATTTATATTGACAGAAACCTTTAATTATTCGCTTACGGAACAAACCCCGGTTTACACTGACGAAGTCTCACACCACACCAGTAGTTGAAACTAGCATCATTTCGTGAACTTTAATGTTTCGAATTATTCAATTTCAATGAAAGAGTGATGTGACCGCGGTAGCTTAGTGGTCATGGTAAAATACTCGTGGCTGGCGTGACACGAGTTCGAGCCCAGTACCCCCGAAGACCCGCCGTGTAAGGGAACGATGCACGTTCGAGAGCTCAAACGTCCTCCCATTGGTGTGGTGTGGTAGTTAGGAGAGGGGGCACTAGCTCAGGTGCCGTCCTCGTCACTTGACCATGGTTCAAAATTACAATTTCCGTCGCTAAAAGCCCTCGTGTAACTGAAAAGTGTGACGTTAATGTTCATTCACTCATTCATGAAAGCGTGGTTGATATTAACGGACTCCCACACCGCTCCAGTGTTCAAAAACAACATCATCTCGCGCTTTTTAATGTTTCGAATTTTTCGATTTCGACATGCATTTATTTTCAAGAGAAACATTGGCAGTTTCATGAAATATTAAAGCCTCGGCAGGTTCCCCGGTATAAACAAGAGTTATTTCTAGTTTATCTCTTATGACACTTCCTGGCTGAATGGGGTGTGTGGGGGGCAGTTATTTATAATGAATAACACAACGCGCGTCCTTAGATCTTATCACGTCATGAGATGAATCACAAGGCAATCCATCCCACAGACGGAATCCTACAGAACAGCAGTTCTTAAACTGTGGCCCCCCGGACCCCCGGGGGTCCCCAACGCCTTTCTAGGGGGTCCGGGAAGCTCTTGTTTAATGTTAAGATTTGCCTGCAAAAACTGAAATCCTCTCTTTGACTAGATTACTAAATTGCCCTCAGCGAAAAAGCACTATTAAAACATGTATTTTGATCAAGAAAATTGTCTTTTAATTGTTTGCAACTAAACAGCCACATTACTACAACTACATATTTTTTAAAAAATAGAAAAAACACATGCGCAAAAGTTATGAACTGAATCCATTTCGTGCCGATATGAAAATTACATTTAAATCGCTTGGCCAAATGTTGGGAGGGGGTTCAAAATCTTAGGGGGGGCTGCGAGGTTAGGCTGATGCATAGAAGGGGGAGGGGGACGATTAAATGTTTAAGAACCGCTGATATAGAGAGTCAACCAGTCTTATAATGGGGAAAAGTAGTTTTCAATTGAGTAAATAAATAATTACGTAAAATATACTTAAAGAAAATATTTTTCTAAAACAAAGTAAAATGGAGAAGCCAGCATTCGAAAACGAACGCAATGTCACATTTTTATGTAAAAAGTATTTTTCAAACATTTCTTTTTCATGATATCAAAGAAATATGTAAAATTGAGAAATATACGCGTCAATAACTATGAATGTAACATAAACGCATTGTAATAAATTTATCGAAAATTAGAAATATATATATAGTAAGTACGTTATTTAATTCACACTTAAAATGTGCTCTATAATCCATAATGCATATGAGAGAGAAAAAGAGATACGACACAACAGATGTATATTTCTCTCATATATGTGTCTATCTTTTGACAGACATTTCACAATAACTCTAACAAAACTAGTAATAGCTAATGCGTATCACAATGCAGACACACACACAAACATATTTTCTGTATAATCTCTTTCTATTTATTGTTTTATAAATCCATACATATTACTGTTAATTAAATTCAAGTATTCTTATATGTAAATGAACTAAAAGACCTTTTTAAAAACAGTTTTAGTTTAAAAAAATTAGCATTTTACTGCAGAAACTTTTATTTGAAATGATTGATTTAATCAATTTCTCAGCATTACATCATAAAAAATATTACATTTACGAGTATTTTTTAAAATTTGCTACACAGGAGATGTTTTTAGTGGTTGTAAATAAATAAATTGCGTGTTTTAACACAAGAGAAACTCAATTGAAAATATAAAAGTTATTCTTTATATTGAAAAAGTGATACTAATAATAATTTAGATTCCTAAATTTGCGACATTACAGGTACACAAAAGTAAAAAGGCCGCAATCAATTGAAAGGATTAAATTTTGTGGCTTGTTTCGAAATTGAAATGTTCGCAAAGTGAGGTGCTTCTTAAATGTTCTACTTCATCTAGACATAATAAAAATCTGTTGCATCGCATCTTTGTCCTTGTGATGGAACTTAAAGAAAATAGGATAAAAGTTTAAAGCTTCATTTTTTTTTTAGTATTTTGTTAATTGCATTATTTACTCTTACTAACGCCATTTTTAATGATTCAGTAAGTAAAGTGTAATTTTGAACGCAAAGTTTATGTTCACGGATTTATCCGAGATAAGAAATCAATGGTTTCTCCTTTGAAGCAGATCTACATGAAGAGAAATGCTTTTAAAATCGAACAAAGTGTTTAAAGACAGATCAGTATTTAAATCAAGTACGAAAGAAAAAAAAAATCCACTTCGTGAAAAAAACTGCTTCCCCCGCCCCTTTCTGTAAGATATATTGAAAAACCAAAATGTAGACGTACTGCGACGCATGCGCACTAGATCTAAAAGCATGAAACAACATTAGTAGAACGAGTGGAAAGTGCAAGCGTTGCATTTATGGTAAAGAAAACAAATTTAGGAACATATTGAAACTGCAAAGGAAAAAAAAATATATGATTTCATACAACATTTTCTGCCTTTCTGCTTTCACACTGTCTAATTTAGCAATTGGATTGAAATAGCTTTAAAAACAAAATAGATTATAATTTATTTTTCTTACCAGTCGTTAAATTTCTTTCTATCGGCTATTCAATTGAATTGTTTCACCAACTTATGAGTTCGACAGAGTTAAATGCTCTACGTGCATTAAATTTCATGAGTGCTATTTCACAAAAATCAGTCAACAGTATGCACACATTCATACTTGTAAAGACAAATTATAAAATATTTGTAAAACGGTCATAAAAGTAGTGTAATAATAATTTTCGCCCATATATCTTTCAGGAAAAAAATTCCAGTCTCCTTAAGTGGAATTAATTTTCGAACGAGCAGATTACACAAATCAAGAGAAAGTAAAGAAACTAAATAATATTTCTATGCAATGAGTAGTTTTGATTAAAATGATGAGTGATTATCATCGAATTGGAGGAAAGCATACCGGAAGTGGGGTAAAGGACAAATAAAAATATTTTCCCAATACAAAGCACAGGAAAAACAATCTGGATATTTCCATAGACTGTTATGTCTCTCGCAAGTAATACTAGCCGTATGAGGGGGTATGCACCGTGTATCTATCCTCGCGTTGGTTTATTGTGGAAGTTAGGAGAGGGAGTGACAGCTCATTACTTGATCATGGTTCAAACATACGAGGTACGTCGCCAGTAGCCTTTATACAGCTATATAGTCCGACGTTAATAGAACTGTCGTAAGTAATGAATAACTATGGGGTTTTAAAAGAAACGGAAGTTTCAAACAATGCAAATAAAACATGTATATTTCGGAGTCCATTTGCAGAAACATATTTATGATCCGATGTATTGCGCCGTCTCTTCTCCCTCCATTTTAACACACTCAACCGACATTTTCAATCGAATATATCTTCGAATTTGTTTATTGCTTTGAAACACGTTCTTTCTACTTTTTTGATTTGAGAAAATACAAGAGGCTGGTTACGCATATTTTTAAAAAGTCAGAAAAGTTCATAACCTAGAAAGATCTTATTAAAAAATACTGAGATACCCCATCTATTGTGATTAGAATCTTTTTATCTATTGATTCTTGCAAATACAAATCCATGTTTTCAAAGGCGTAGCTACCGCCGTATTAATCGTACAGGCCCCCAAGCTTCAAGCGCCACAAAATGTGTAAGAAAAAATCGTAAGATTTTGAGATCCCACCAAAAAGGGCCTCCAATGAATTTTGATACGGGTCCACTCAAGACTAGCTACGACAGACGATATTTTATATGTTTCTATCGATAAAGGAATTTATATATATATATATATTTTTTTTAAAAAATAGTCTATGGACTAGGAACTAAAGTGTACGGGATTACTTCACGATTAAAATGTCTGCGCACACACACAAGTGAGCCTTTCGAAATAAAAAAAAAGATTAATTTCTTCATGTGGTAGATAAAAATGAATCTTTTTATTCCATACAGGGATGAAGCTAAAGAAACTCACTAAGCTAAATTCTTAAAAAAACATTTACAAAGAAATTAACGCAAGAACTTTATTTAAAAATCTAACTAGGACAAATACGAATTCGGAATATTATTCTTTGAGCTCCGAAATTTAAACAGAAAATCAAACGATAATGCCATTATGACGTCACTACAATTTGAAAAAGAATAATATATAAAAATCACAGATTTAAAAAAAGACCCAAAAAAGATATTTTTTATGAACACTACGAATTGTCACATTAAAAATACATACTACATATTCAAAATAAATACCTGACTACTGAAAATAGAATAAAATTTAAAAAAAACCTTTAAAGCGAAATTTTTTATATCTCTGTAGTTGAGCTCTCTTCATGTACTAAATATAATTAGATGAATAGTAATAAAAAAACATTATACAATGTTAAAATAGCATGGCGCCACACTAAAAAGAGACACCTGCTTTCGGTGAATGTACTAGGTAGAATGATGAACTCTGTTAATAACTCTTCGTAATCTGCCATTAGAAATAAAAAAGATATTAAAAAAAAATATTTTTTTTAAGAATCTTCTTTTTTTTACAACATTTTGTACTCGAGATATATGCCAAATCATTCAAAACTGTTCAAAGTCGCAAAGCTTATTTTTTTTGTTTAAAAATACCAGCGAAGCATTAACTAGAATTTATATATATATATATATATATTTAACCCTAACTAATTCTAACGCTAAAAACACTTGTACTGTTTCTTGCATATGCATATGCAAAAATGATGTAAAAAAAATCATAATAGCACTGTATAACATGCAATTGTAATATCCTTTTTAAAGTATTATAAGAAAATTAAAGTTTTAAAAATGAATTAGTATTTTTCTGTGCGCATACTTTGAAACAACAGAAAATTAAAATACCGTTTCAAAACGATATTTATTTATTTAGAAATTTATTTATTTTTCGAAGAAATATCAGTTTTGAAAACTGCTATTTTTATTAACAACATAATATTATTTCACACAAAGAGTGATATCTGATCACACAAACATATCACGATCAACAGAAAAATGTTTCCGATGTTTTACAACTCGACCCTAGCTCCATTCTGAACATTTAGTCTTTGAAACGTGACAATAGTAAAATTGATGTATTTTATTTTTTGTATTAGATACGATGATGTGGGGTTTTCTGCTGCAATCGAGTGACAAAGATCTTTTAGTGTTATAAATGCACTTTCTCTGTTCAATTCTTTTATTGAAAAAGAAGAATCAAATGAAATAAAAAAAATTTTAAATCAGAAAGTTGTACTCAATTTTTTGAAATTATTTATCAAAACAGAAAAATCCACGCATACCATCATTTTCTCGTCCACATTTTATAATTATATATGTGTATTGCATAACACTTATCATAATAAATTCTCAGTTAAAAAAAAGAAATTTTCAAATACGGCCTGTTTTAAAGTTGAAAATATTGCTTTGTGTTAATTAATTAGAATTAGACCTTGTTCTGATGTAACTCTGTCGATAAGGTGGTTTAAGCAGCGACAACGACAAAAATCTGCAACTGAAAAAAAATTATTTAAAAATTACACAATTTTATTTATTTTTCTCAAGACGCATTTATGTTTTAGTCTGAACATTTATTATTTCTCCAAAATGGACAACATTTGTTAATGATAAAATTTCTGAATAGTCTAAAACATAATTTGTTTAAATTGCACGAAAACTTCCCATCCAAAACGGAATACACGTTTAACGGTTAAAATACAGTGCTCCCCTGCAAAATATCATTTCTCGGGGGGGGGGGGGGAAATCTTCCCTAGAAACCTGCTCCACCTCCGTCAAAGGTGATGACGTTCACTCCTTCGAAGAGCCTGTTCGATTCAATAGTAATAATTTGATGTCCTCCTTACCCGGGATTCTTATGAGTGTTTTCTCTCATCACATCCTAGTGTTTTCCACACCACGGGATTTTCGTGTCAGCCACGTGCAATCCGTTCATCTTCAACACCTGCTCTTTGAAAAGCCGCATATCGTCTCTTAAATGAATGTCTTGAATGCTTATTATAAACAGATCCAGTGGATATCAACCACTTTTACTTTAGATACCATAAGAGTGCACAGTATAAGGAATAGAATTGTAATCATTTTTTTCTTTCAATGAGTTATTTATTCCTTGACTATCCAGACATTTCACTGCCTCTTCAGTCCTCGTACGTAGCTTCGAAAAATTTTAGTGGGGGATAACAGTTGCCCTGTCGTGGCCTCTAGTCCCCTTTCGACACAGTTAAGATGGCAGCAATTTTTCCAATACCCAGTGTTATCTTAGGATCTTCAATTTATAGATTTTATATCTGTAATTTTACTTTGAATTAGCGTGAAAATATCAAACTCCATAAGACACTTAGCTATCGAAAAAATGGATGAGTCTACTCTGCACAGAAAAAATAATATTTAAATCTCTGGAGAAAAATGTGTACGTTTTATAATTTGAAATAACTCAGATGTATATATTTTTCTCCTTTTATTAATTATTTAAACACGTTCTCTCGCCTTTTTGTAGTAGCAACTATAATGGTTCTGACCCATTATAAAATAAGAGAGAGAATCCAAGCCTCCTCTAATTCTGTGGTTCAAATTCAAGTGAGAAATCCAATTCCAGTGAGATAGATACCAGTTCAAGTGATTCGTAATTTTGTGATCCTCCTAGAATGAGTTGAATGCAAAAACCAAGCCAAATAACATAATTCTCTCGACTGTAACAATATCCCTAATAACGTATGGAATGCTTCCTTCTGGTGATATAGAAATGCTTGCATAAGCTTAAAACTGCTCCGAGATCTGACTTTCTTTTACTGAGGATTCAATATTGTCCGAAATTTATACATATTCCAAAACACAGTCCTTTTTGAATCTTATTCGTTTAAAGCTAAGGAACGACACGTTTTCATTACAAATGGACAGCTGCTTTTGTACAAAATGAGTACAAGTGGAATTTTATTGCCGGCTGGGTGGCGTGGTTGGTTTTTCGCTGGCCTTCTGCACTCAAGGTTGTAGGTTCGACCCTGGTCTGTGGTCGCGCTAGCCTAGTAGTAAAGGTATCGGATCGTGGCTGACATGTCAAGAGAGTTCGAGCCCAGTACCACTAAAGACCCGCGGTGTACAGGAGCGATGCACGCTAAATCTGTCGAGAGCTCAAACGTCCTCCCATTGGTGTAGTGTGGTAGTTAGGAGAGGGGGTAACAGCTCAGATGTCATCCTCGTCACTTGTCCATGGTTTAAAATTACG
>BMAV01012650.1:0-16643 GCA_019973955.1 Trichonephila inaurata madagascariensis
CGGCACGCAGAAATGCTGAATACGATGTACTGGTTCGATTAATGTCTGAAGTAGTGATGGAGGCAATTGACACCATGAATCCCGAAGGACTGTCCATAAATCAGTACGAGTAAGAAGGGGAGGAGGTCTCTTCTGAACAGCCCGTTGCAAGGCATCCGAGATATGTTCAATAATGTTCATGTCTGGGGATCTAGTGGCCAGCGGAAGTGTCTAAATTCAGAACAGTACTCCTGGAGCCACTCTGTAGCAATTCTGGACGTGTGAGGTGTTGTTTCCGCGAAATTCTCCCAGTCCGTGGAATGCACGGGTTTTGAATGGGTGAGGAAAAGACGGGATCCACTACCTGTCACCTTCAGAATATATCTAGACGTTCAGGGCCCTCTATCACGCCAACTGCAAACCCCCCATACCATCAAGAGCCTCCATCAGCAAACGTCCTCGGGAACCCGTAGGGTCTATGGATTCGGGTTGTCTCCATACCCGATACTTCCATCAGCTAGATTAAATTGGGCGGACTGTCAGACCGGAACGTGTTTTCAGTCAAACAGTTAAATGTTGTTGTTGACGGTCCCAGGCGGGGCCGCCTTGGTCAAACAGTCAACAAGGGGACACGGATGGGCCCTCGGCTCGAAAGCCCTATCGAGATTTTTTGTTGAATGTTTGCACGGTGACACTGTTGATGACCCAGCTTTAAAAAACTGCAATTTGCGGAAGGGTTGCACGTCTGTCACGCTTAATGTTCTCGTCAGTTGTCTTTGGGCCCCCTTTCGCATGTGGGGGATTTCATGCGGATTCCCTATCCACGATACACTCGTGAAATGGTCGTACTTAAACCAAATTCCATGCTACCTCGGAATGCTATGTCCCATCTCTCATCCCGCTACAACACCACGTTCAAACTCACTTTTTTGAAAATTTGCCGTTGTAGCATCGTAACCTATCGAAAAATATTCCGACATTTTGTCTTATATAGGCTTTGCCCACCCACGTTTTTGATTGGTTTTTATTGGTTCTTTATTTGCATACGCATGCCTGTACCAGTTTTTTTTTTTTTTGGCTCTTCAGTGTACGCTCAGTACATTATCATTTATAGTATAATGATTGAAAAACATTGCCATCTTTAAATATTATTCAAAAATTCCCTCGTTATCAAAAGACTTTTCTCTCTTGAAAATGTAGACTTGAACAGAAGCGCTTTTTAACTGACCTAACAGGGAATTTTTTTTATCGGCTCATTTGTCTCAGGCGGAACAAGACATATATCTCCGGACCCTCATGTAGGCAGTTCATATCCGAATACCGTCGGAACAAACACTACCTCTAAGCCACATCACCTTTAAAGATATTTAATGTTTGCTGAAGTTAGTAGAATTTTAAAATTGGTGTACACATACTTATTTACATTAACACACTTTCTCGCCAAAATATTTTGCCTCCTTTCTCTAAAAAGTGCTCTTAACTACATCGCCTTGTAAATACATTTACTCTACTCTAAAAGCTCTATTCTATTTCTATTAGTTATGAAACAAAACATTTTAAAAATTCCTATAGAGATTTATTATATATTTGTCCTAATCCATCTTTATACACGTCATATTGAATAATAAGGCGTTAAATGGAAATGGGTTTAAAAATCTTACTGTAGTGTGGTATGGATCTAAGAAAAACTAGTACCAGCTTAGGGTTCCTCCACGTCACTTGATCAAATTGATGAATTAATAACCTCCAGTGTAGCTCTAAAGCAACTTTTTTTAAAAAAAAACCAAATCATCTATATCCTTGTCGTTAGATAATTTAAACTTTAATGTCTGTTTAGGGCACTATCCACATAACATTCAAGTGCGTCGGCAACCTTGGTTTTATTACACCTTTTGTCTAGCTTCTCAGCGACACATTATGAATATCACTTCTATGTAGGTTCGACCTAACATTTTCCACCCACAAGGATATTTGTATGTAGATTTAACGTGACTACGGTATTATTAAATCATTATGCTTGTTGCACTTCCACCACCCGACTCTTCTCCTTCACATTCCGCGCCCATCATAATCTTTGACGTCATCTTCATGCCATTAACTCATTTGCATAACCATTACAGTTAGTGTCGAGTGTATAATTCGATTACTCGCCCTGTAATTCTAAACCGCACACATTGCGTGGTTTTTGACAATACAGAGGAAACTGGGTGCAACTATACATACTTTTACTAACCATTATAGCAGTCACATTTTTGCCATCCCATGAAATGGAAAATTTAATTGCTAAAAGCGATTCGAAGCGAAATGGTATGATTTTGTAAATTAGTATAGTTTAATATTAGCTAACACTCTCCTGAAATTAATACCATTTATGAGATCTGCTTAAAGTTCTGTATCTCTACATTTTATTGATAAATATATTTTCCTAGGTGTACTGCAGTGGCGTAACGGAGAATATTAGGGCCCCCTTGCAAACTCAGGTTTTGGACCCCAAGCCCAAATGTGCACTTTGTGTCAGTTAAGCTTTGGACTCCCTAAAGCCTCTGGCCCCACCCGCAATGCGGGAGGGGGGTTCGTTACGCCACTGGTGTACTGTGTATTTAGTCTCGCATGTATTACAGACTGCACAGACCATGGTGTAGCGCTGTTGACACATGTTACATATGTTAGAATCGAATGTTAGGAGAGTGGGATTCTAGCTTAAATGCCGCCCATGTCACTTTACCGAAGTTCTCAACAATTTATGGAACTCATCCATTAAAAAAATTACATGGGGGTGAGTTCTAGTGTCCGTGTTGCTTTTTAAGTGCGATCTTAATGAACAATCCATCTCACATAACAAAATTCCCATTAAAAAATGGCTTGCCATAACCATATATTAGTTACAACCTTGTTTTTATGTGTTATTATTTTTATAGTGTATTTTTACCCTAAAAATATTTTCGTACATTATAGAATATCTTTAAATTGGCCATCCTATTGCTATTAGACAAACTCTAGTTCAGAAAAAAATCATCTACTCTCCAATACAATTTCGTCAAAAAAAAATAAAATCGCTTTTTGGGGCCTCGGGGTGTTAAATTTCTGTAGAGGTCTAAAAAATATAAGCATTTTTAAAACAGGTATCATTCTTTTAAATTTAAATTAAATGTTTTGAATTTTTTTAAAATTATTTAAAAAAGGTGGGGTTTAAAAAAGTATAAAATGTTTTAAAAATATAATCATAATTTTAAAAATTATAAGCATATGAAAAAAGAAATTTTTATAAGACATATTTATTAAGTTTTTATGTCGCGAAATGCTATTTTCTAAATTAGTAGTTTTTAATTATATACCAGCTATAATTTTGATTAATAAATTTAAAAGAAATTCCCCATTACACTGTAGCTATTTTTATATAAATAGAATAATGGCTTCCATATTTTAAAAAAATAAAAAACATACTTTTTTTTAAAAATATTTAAAAATTCCAATGTTTTACAAATTTTTTTAAATAAAAAAAGATATATAATCCCTTAAAATTAGGTAGGGCTTTTTAAAAGTATGATCATTTTATAATTCTATAAAGTTTTTTTACATCAGAGGGGTACTATTTTAGAAAATAGCGTGCCCTTAAAAAAAAAATACTTAATATTTAAAAAAATAATTTTCATATGCTTATTTATTTTAAAATTATTCCATTTTTAAACATTTTATACTTTTTTGAAGCCCCATTCTTTTTTTTAAATTAAAATTTTAAAAAAGATTCGAATCATTTTTAAATTTTAAAATTTTAAAAAAATTATACCTGTTTTAAAATTTTTATAAATTTTTGAAACCCCTAAAAAAATTTTAAAACCCCTGAGGAATATATAATGATACTCAATAAAAACCCAAAGCATTTACGTTTTTCCTTTTAGTGTGAATTTTTTTTTTGAAACATTTTTAAAAGGGAAAAAATCAGTTAGTATTGATTTTTTTCTGAAACATAAAGGCAAAAATCATTTAGTATTGATTTTTTTCGTTTTCTTATTTTTCAATATTCCATATATTTCAATGTTTTCTTGATATTCAAAGTGTCTTTTATTTTCAACTCAAGTTCTGCCATTTGATAGAAAACTATAGCTCCCCTCCCCCAAATAAATTATTTTATCAGAAATTACAATCCAATTTGTTTGTTTTTTTAACTTAAACTAAATTCATTTTTTATACCATTCATATTCATTTTGAACTGTACTTATTTTCTGTAATTGCACGAAATGCCTATAATTCAGAAAAGTTTTTTTTATGATGAAGGCAGTGTTTTACTTGTGGAAAATAATAAAATGGGAAATATAACATAACACACATGCGTCACACATTACTAAAACTTGAGAGTAGAACGGGAGAGAAGTTCAGAATATACTATGTCTGTTCCACTCACCTCGACTGATTACGGAGGCTGCGTTTAAAAATATATTAAGTGTTTGTTACTATCCAAGAGTGATAGTAAATAATTCACAAGACTGATCAACATAAATAAGCTAATATTTCATTAAATATAATATAGACAAAAATGGAAAAAATTAGTCAGTATAAGTATGAAATCAATCCAGGTTTAATTGTACTTAATTTCATGTATTTACTTTAAATCTCAATGAAAGTGTATGTTTATTTTGGACCCTTATTTTCAATATTCGACTTCGCAACCTTTAAATTGTCCCTTGAAAAATAATAGCACGTCTTTGCTCTTCAACAAAGATAATTTGTGATACAATCCTATACTTAACATAGTAATTAATTAAAATCGTGTAAATTTACATTAAAGAAATTAGCGCAAAATACATTTAGAACTAAACTATACATATCTATATTAACTTATCACACACACATACACAATGGATTGTATCTTCCCATTCCTATATACATGTGAGCTCTTAGCCGTGGACAGCATAAGTCTGAACCAAGGTTAAGTGATGGATGGATACAATACCTGAACTGGTATCAGTACGCCAATTTTTATTTCACCTTAGAACAAAGACTCAGGTATTTCTTAAGACATGGGCCAACTGAACCCGGGCCCAGGGCCTCGGTTACAATGGGGACCTCGTCTCGTTCTCAACTCAGTCTTAACAAGATCATAAATCGAATAATTTCAACGGTCAAATGTTATTTCCGGTTTTATTTTGCTAAAAACTGGGAATTTCGGACGATATATCAACTGATGACCATCGTCCATGTATAGGCCTACCACCGTATACCAGCATTACTCATTCGATCGAAAGGTGGCAGTCGGTTGAACTGGTTTGTGCGATTGTAAGTCATGCACTTTAATATGTTTCGTGTTATTATTTGTACGAGTATTTGATAACGTACGCAATGTACTGTCTACTTTTAAGGGTCATAGATGGGGCCTCCATTTGTGTATGGGCCCAGGGCCTACTTTTGCGTAAGGGCCCATGGCCTCAAAAAGTCTTAAGACGTCTCTGCAAAGACTTCAGTTTTACATGCAGTAACCCTTTTAATTTCACACGATGGTTCGTCTGTGGAAGCAATATTCGTATCCATAATTATACTTGAGAGCTAACAGTTTTTGATTGTTTTAATTATAACTCTTCACATTAATCAACTAAATTTACTTCCTATCTCTTACAAAACATTTTTTGAATAAAAATTCATTAATCTTGGTGCTTAATAATTTGTAGGCTTTGTGGTAATTAGCCTAATTATATCGCATACCTTCCAAATCTGTGTTACTGAAAATAGTTATCTATGAATTCATGATATACTAATGAGTAATTTTCATTCCTGGTTGTAGGCCCATCATTCCCACGACGATCGAAAACAAAAAAACCCGTGTGTCCGGGAACCCGATTCTTCCCCCCAGGCGGCATCGGGCAACCGAATGGAAATACATTGTCAACGTCCAGAACAAGGATGTCCGCTTCCGACAGATCATACGAGTGGATGTATGCGAGTGAGTATTTTAACATTTAATATGCTCTTGCTAAGACCAGTGCTATATGTATTACTATTTTACTATACTGTTCGAATTAATTGGGACAAATATTTTTCTTCTCTGAGTTGGTATATGATTACCAGTGATGTCCCGAATTGCCACAAATCGGTTAAATCTGCCTAGAGGTAATACGTGAGGAATCTACCTTGACTATAATTTGACTGGTTTTAGTGTATCAGTAGCTCAGTTGTGGGCGTTTCAGTGCGGTAGCTGGTGGTTATAATTTGCTTTCAGTGTAACACGTATTACTTTTGCTTGTTCAAAGATGGATATTGCTCCGAAGAAGTGTTCTAAAATAATCGCTCTTAACGAACATATTTCTATGACTGTGAGAGATAGAGCTACGACAGTTGGTGTGGGCAAATCAAGTGTTTCAAGAATTTTAAGAACATTTCATTGTTCCAGAACATTTATTCTAAAAAGAAAAGTAACATCTGGGCTCAATTTACTCCAAGAACTGATAAAATTCTAATAAGAAACAGCAAAATAAATCCCAGAAAGACAAGCACAGACCTTCGAAAGGATTTGTTAGAGTATAGTGTTGAAGAGAATGCCTCAATTTTACGCAAAAGTTACTGAAAGTTGGTCTTAAGCAACAAGCTCGTGGATAAAAAGATTTATGATTCAGAAAATTATGGAAAAAGTTTAGCATGCGCCAAAAATACCGATTTTGAACTATTAACGAGTTTATGTGTTAGGTGTTTTCAGTGATGAAACACATTTATTTGTGCAGGGATACAAATCAAATGCAGTAAGACAAATGACTGTTACCAGATTATATCCAACAGACTGAAAAACAACCTTCTGAAGTGATGTGTTTTGGGATTTCTTCACAACAAATGGCACTGGAAATTTAGTTCCTCTATAAGGCATGATGAATTCTGTCAAATGCATACAAATGTGATAGACATAGGATTGTTAAAAATTCATGATAACATTGGACGCAACATTTCTACAGGACTTGGCTCTTTGTCACAATTCGATATCAGTCCGGACTTTTAAGCGGGAAAGTAAAATACAAGTGCTTGTTTGGCCTGGCACCTCATCAGACTCATATCCTTTTGAGAACTTATGGCATGTGTTCTCAAGAATCGTTTAGCTAAGATGAACTGCACGACAACAAAACAGATGATAGAAATTACTATACAAGTGTAATTCTTCAACGGTAAAATTAAGAACATGTGCGTTTCACTAGCGGAGTTAATGCCAAAACGTATTCAAGAGGTCATTTCTGCTAAAAGAGGACATATTTGTTCCTAATAGTATATGCTTTAGTTCGGGAGGTTGCACCGCGACAAATCAATATCAGAATAATACTATGCACAATTGTTTAATATTAAAAGAGAAAGTAACAGTACTAGTTTGTACAGGTTATGTGCCTGTTTCCATTAAAAATAACTATATCTAGGCTAGCATGTCCGGAAATGTGCAAGAGAGATCTTTCCGTTTAAAACATCAACATTTCCGGGTTGGAATTATTTTTGGTCCTGCTTCTTTAAAATAATCCTATACAATACTTGATTCACTGTAACTGAAATTATTTCAGTTATTGATCCCAAAACATGCTTTCTGGGACTAAAATATTGGCAGATATGTTGCATGAATATTGGAGATTTCTAGAGTTATGACTTCTGTTATATATCGAATCGATGTTACTCTAGAATTTATGAGCTACGAAATGTCATGCATGGTACACCTCTCAAATGGGTAAGCTAAGTTTTAGCCACCTCATTGTTGAAATATAAGAGACATAACGCTGAAGTTGGTTACGTGTGGTTATTACACTTGTAAAGTTACGTTTGTCTTTAAAATAAAGTTCAACTAATTAATGTTTGAATAATATTTAAATATGGAATAATATGGAAAGTTAATTATTATGGTATTTAAATATGTTTTTATCAATGTTTTAAAGTTAAAGTTAGACATAAAAAGAAAGAGTGACATCTGCTTACCTTGCGGATGTCATGAAACATAAGAATGTACCACAGGTATTCAGGAAGAAGTAGTGATAAAATAAGTGATAAAGCCAGTTGTATAATCAGCTGTTTTTTACTCGGACTCGTCCACCGTGGACTTTCTCAGCCTTCATTTCATTGATGCATATTTTTCTAGAAATATTGCTGTTAAAAAGGTTTTGCACAGTTGAGTCTCCTTACGCCTAAATCTTCAATGCAATAATGGTGTTGACCAGAAAAGTTATACAAGCCTGCAATTGTTAGCAACTTTGTTGGATATCCAGTTAAGTAGTACAAATACACATTGTTATTGGAATTAATTTTATTCGTAACGAAAATGTCACCTTTTGCTCTTATGGGGTACAGAAGTTAAGACATGAAATGTCCTTACTGTTAAGTGAATTAAAAAATGTTTCTTTTTCTAACAAAAAAGTGAAATTGCATTTATTTAAGCTCAAAATAATTAGAATTCGTTCTGAGTAGTATTTTTCTAATGCTCAAAATGTTTTATTGTTTTATTTCATTAGATTTTGTGTTTGAAATTTTACAGATTTTACTACGATATCGACTATAAAAGGATTAAAATTTAAACATATTAGAAAATTAGAGTATTATTTTGTCATATATCATGTAGTAATAGTTCATTTTATATTCAAGATTTGCATTCAATGTATCTTTCCTATATAAATATCTCAATAAACCTAAAACTTTAAAAAAATGGGAATCGAAATACTAATCATTTTTTTTCTGTGAAATAATATTTTTGGAAGTTGCATATCAGTCTAATAATTACCTTGACCCTATCGCGGAAAAAACACTGCCAAAACAAATTAATTATATTCACCTGTGCATAATTAACTTTACGAATGGAACACCGCTAAGTAATCGATCAATCGATGACTTTAGAAATTAATTTAACAATAGAACATTTTTTGTATCACATCCTTGTTTCAAACAGTAAACAAAAGCTTCGGGGGGAAAAAACATAATATGAAAGGCATAGCAACCTTCGAATTAAAAGAAATGATTATAGATTTTTTTTCTAATTTCATGTTCCGAAGGTCCTAATTAACGTTTTAGTAAATCACGATCTGATATTTAATCAACTATCACACTACTTAATATTCCATTTTTCAAATCGAAATCAAAAACAATTTTAATCAAAATCGATAAGGTCCGCAGGGCGAAAACAGATATAATTAATTACCTACTAAATCATAAATCTGCATTCATTTTTTCACATTCAGATTTACCGTGAATTGGGTATGACCTTCAAATTAGCAAGCATATACCACTGCCGCCATTCAGAGCTTTAAAATTCTGCTTCCGTGCATAATGATAAGGGTCAGAGGTGATTCGGTTTTTCTGCGAACAGGCGTGGCCGATACTTGAGGTAGAACTTTAATTTCTTTTGCTTCCTTTAATAAAATTTTTTAATTATCCTCCGTTAAGAAGTTAGCAATGAAAAACTCGCATTTCTCTTTCTGTGGAGGGGCTCAGTCAGCGTGAGAAAGGTTTTTAATGTTACTTAAATAAAGCTTCTGTTTGACAGATATTTTTCAATCCGTAAAACGGAAAATGTAATTATAGCTTTTAAAAATTTTTTTTTTTTCCCCAAATCTGAGACTTATTGGATGAACCCAAAATATATTTGAAAAAAATACGGGGAAAATTTACGATATAATTTTCCTACTTTGTTTTTATTTTTAAAAGAAAATTTAAATTTTTTTATTTTTTTTCCCCTTTTTTAACCGTTCTCACGTCCATCTATCAAAACACCCGGGCTGGGCCCCCCCTCAACACGCGTTCCACGATGGAATTTGGGGGAAAGGGAAATTCGAAAAATTTTAAAAAAAATTGAAAAAAGTAATAAATAAAAATTTTTTTCAATTGTATTTTGGGAAATGGGGTTTTCCTCAGACAAAAAACTTCAAAATTTAAAGCAAAATATGCTTGTGAATAAATTTTTTTTTCCCGCAATGAAAATAATAAAATAAATATCATTCAAAACTAGATAATGTGCACCTATAATAACCTAATTTTGTTGGCATCTGTAAGAGATAATCCTAATATAGATGACTTGGTAAAAAAAGTAGTAATTTAAAAGCCACATTAAGTAGATACTGAGTGTTTTGATTTAAATGATTAAAGTTACTTATTTGTATTTTATACCTAACCTAATTAATTGAATTTGTAAAAAGTTTATCAACAATAAAACCTAAGTTTGTACTTTCGTCTTATTTATTATATTATTTTTATAATTTCGACTGTATAAACTTGAATTAAAAATATGCTATTTGTGTAAAAATCCCCAAAAAAGCTTATAAGTAACATTTTTTCAATTTTCTGTATTCGTTTGTTGGAAAAGTTGGAAGTGGCACGCATAATTATATTTTGATCAAATAGTGGCACTCTTCCCAAAAAGGTTGACCACCCCTGATCTAGCTCTTGAGAGACTTACCTCAATCCCTCATGCTCATACGTGCTTCAGTACTTGTGGATGTATATTTTTAGTGTTTAAAATATTTCGCTTGTCAGTGGTATCTTTTAGTATCGCCTTAGGAGCTAACATTAAACTTTATATGTGATCTAGGACCCCAAGGTGCTTGAGTGACCTTCCCTTTCATCCATGAGGTTTGCTGTTTAACGAACACGGTGACACACCAGGAGTTCCTTAGGGATTTTTTTCAACTCTTCTTTTCATTCGTGCCTTCCTTTCTTTCTTCTTCTGGATCAGCAACGTTAATTTTTTTTTATCACATACCCCTAAGACTGAAGTAATTATAAGCCATACCTAACATGACGTGACATTTGTATATTTGTGTAAATGCGCTTTAAAAACTTGATGATGACATCCTCATACTCTAATGAAACTTCATAATGACTAATATAAGAACATTCTCATAGTCACGTGAAACACAATCATACACCAGCCAACAATTGAGAATTTACTTCTTTGGCGTACAGCTTGTGGAGACCATTGGGCTACATGACCATTTTACCTAATTGTATTTTTTAATGACAGTTTTAGCAGTTCAAGATGGCGTGTATTAAATCTTAGAAATAAAATAAATAGTCTTCAACAACTGGATTAAAAAGTAAAGAGCATAAAATACTTCCCTCTTTCACTTTTCTCTCTCACTCTCTCTTGTTTTTTACAATCAAATGCAATAGTTAAAAAAAAATAGCAGCTTTGGAAACCTTTATGTACCTATCATGTTTTGTATTCCATTGAATATGCACCAATGAATCTAGAACATCTATCTTGTGTAGTTAGAATAAGAACTTGCTATCTTGTATTCTTAAAGATAATTAAGGTAAGTGAAACATTCTTAATAGCGTGCAGAGTGTACTTATAAAAACAAACATTTAGGGTTATTTGTATTCCACTATGATAAAATAGTGTGAAAACTTTAAAATTGAAAATTAAAATAAATTTCTTCCATTTTCGCATTCTGTTAAGTATTATGCTTAGTTATAAGCAATAAAAAACAACAGTTTGGGACAAAAAAACTGACCGCTTAAGGGATTAACGAGTGTTTTGTAGGTAATGTGCAGATTATCTAGGAAATTTGAGAAATGAAATAATTTTCCGCACTTAAACGGATTATCTTAGAGTAATGTGCAGATTACCTAGCTAATCTGCAGATTAACTGATTTCTGCCTTTTAACGGTAATATTTATATATATACAGTGGGCCACAAAAGTGTTCGTACACTTGCAATTTCTTATGAAATTTAATGTTTTCGACTAATAAAAATTAATATATTGTAATTGAAAATTTTTTTATGACATCTGCAACTTGTTCTTAATGGAATTACATGATTAATTTTTTAAAAATATTATAACTATTTTTTTAAAAAAATTAATAATAAAAGTACTAAAAATTACGCCGAAAATTTTTCCGTATATCTCTCAACTTAGCTTTAAATATTGTACTTTTTTAATTTAGAACTTAGTAGGATATTTAGTTACAACACTTAATTCTGGTATAGTTTTAATCACTTTTTGTAATTTCTGCATTGATTTTCCTCCATTCTTCTGTATCATTGTTTTACTCATATTTTGTGTTTATTTGCCATGTTTTTTTTATCAATCTCACAAATATGTTCTGGGGTAAATAAAGAGTTTGAAGAGGTGTTTTAGAATTTAGGGACAGTTAATAGAGACACCAGTGGCGTACTTAGACGGGCCTTGGCATCATTGCTCTTTAAAAAATTGTTGTCTCAATATCCAAATTTCGTGCGGATAATTTAAAATTTCTCTTTAAAATATTTAAATAGAGCTCATGTGATTCACAATATTATCAAAAAGTACCAAATTACCTAATTCTGAGGCTAATTTACACACCCATACTAGAACATATTCACTTCATTGCTGAAGCATGGAGGTGGAGGAGTTCTTGTTCCACATAAATTCATAGGATTAAACTCCTTTTTTCATTTACAAGTTATTATAGGCCCATCGGAACCATAAATGTTGAATTATCTGCCATCCCAATCAATTTTCTGTCAATTTTGAATTTTCTGAAACTTAATCTCAAGAATCTAGTTGGATCACTAAAACATGGAGGTGGAAGTGTTCTTGCGTGGGGGTGTAAATCGGCCACAGTTGGAATTTGGTATTTTTTGGTATTGTGCCCAACCCTTATTTAAATAAAAAGAAATTTTAAATTATCCCCAAAAATTTTGGGATATTGGAGACGACTTAATTTTTTAACGGGGAAATGACCCCAAACAACCTCAATGTACGCCACTGGTGTTCTAAACGTACCCAAATTCTGAAAACATCTCCTCAAACTTTTTTTATTTGCCGTGAACATATTTGGGAGATTTCGATGAAAAAAAAAAAAGGAAAAAAAAAAAATTAAAAAAACAAAAAAATAAAAAAAAAAACCAAAAATGAAAAAAAACTATCCAAGAAAAAATTGGGGAAAAAAAGAATTACAAACTAAATTAAAAAGAAAAAAAATTTTTAAAAGAAAGTTAATTTTTGTTTAAGTTACAAAATTTTTCGTATTTTTTGTTTTTTTGTTTATTAATTTTTTTAAAAAGGTTATAAAATTTTTAAAAAAATTAATTAGTCATATTCCTTTTTAAAAAATTTCGTTAATAAAAATTACATTAAAAATTAATTTTTATTTGAAAACACAAATTTTCTAAAAAATTTAAATTCGAAAATTTTTCCCCCTTTTTTCAAATAATCCAAGATATGAGCGCTGTTTTAATTGAAATTTAAAATAAGATGTGACTTCAACCCACAATCGTTTTTGAAAAACAATTTCTTATTTCTTTTCAGATCTCCTGGACAACCCTGCACACGAGAAATATCCCTTCCCTTCGGATACGTGAGCCAGTGCAAGCAGAAATTCATCAAGAAGAAGCTTTTGGCTCTGGACGCCGACGGGCAAGGAACATCTGTCGAGAACTTCTTTATTCCCTCGTGCTGCGTGTGTCACGTGACCAGGACGACCCAGAGACGATGACGTCAGTGCAGACGACGAATAAGAATACTGTGATAAATAATAAACAGTCAAACAGGAGGAGGACGGATTAAAACTTTTGCATATACCCGAAGAAAACAGATTCGAACCGCAGATTCAGTCCATATGAATGGAACACAAAACATTATGTTCTGCGACAATCTGTTTCTTTATGTATCGTTGGGACTATCAAAAATTTCTGTTTAGTTTCGTGTGTTATTTTATATCGTATGTTTTTTTCGTATTTTCTGCAGTAGACTCACTTTAGAATGATTTCACTAATACAACAAATTCCATGTATAATTTGATCGTTGATTCAGCGACTTTCACAGCATGTGCGCATGTGTTGATTAGATCTTACAAATGTTTAAATAACATCAATTATTAGTTTCGAGATGGAAAAATTGCAATAATAGCAATTTAAATTGTTCGAATAAAATGTAGTTTAAAAAATAATTCTTTACAGAGACATTGGTATTAAGAAAACATCAATTATTAGTTTCGAGATGGAAAAAATTGCAATAATAACAATTTAAATTGTTCGAATAAAATTTAGTTTAAAAAATAATTCTTTACAGAGACATTGGTATTAAGAAAACACCGCAAAATATAAATATTCACTAAAGTAAATACATTTCTTTTAATGATCTTTGTTCGAAAAAAAAATGAAAGGAATATAATCTTTATTTCAATATGTTCGTAAAAATTGTATGTTTTAAAACATTCGTTAGTTGATACCACTGGCAAATAATTTTTCTTCCTTTTCTTATTAAGTAATTCTTCAAAGAAAAGTTAATCTTTAGCCGGAGCAATTCATTGCCTTGTATTATTTAACTTTACCAACTTTTTCGTTCGATTCTTCTATTGCTTCTAGGCACTGAATCTACTGTCAGACTATACATTTCACTTTCTCATTCTCTCTTATATCTATAGTTCAAAAAATATATCTTTCAAGTTATTTAGGACTATTTATAAATGATTGTATAAATAATAATAACTGAGCTAAAACGTCTAAAAAAAACTGGAAATGATATTAAATAGAAAGGAAGAAAGGAGATTTATTAGACAGGAAATTGTGATAAAATATTTGTTCTCTATTGTTAAACATGGAAACTTTTTCAAAGTATTCTCGTTTTCTAACGTTTAAAAAAAAAAGATTTTTTCTTTACGATTTAAAATTTGTGTTTGAATTTGCTAAACAAGTAATATGAAGAGAAAAAAAATTAACTCAATTCCTTCTAAGGTGAGCAAAGAAAAATCCATCTCTAGCACAATGCTTGAAAAACAAATTTTCTTACCTAGTAGTTAGATAACCAATGTATACTGTCGCCATCTATTGCCTTTATTCAGAAATTTTTTTTCTCCCATATAAAATTAAAATCAATCAATTAAATTAAATTAATTAATTAATATTTGAACAAAAAGTATTAAAAACAATTGTCATCCACTACAAGTTTAAAAAATGCATTTGAACTTGAGTGAATGAATAAAAAGTATTTCATTAACGATTAAAAATTTGAACAAGATATATACATAAATAAATATAGTATACAGGGAGAGAGTGAACTATATATAATAGTAGGAATTGAAAAAATTAGCAGCAATGGATTTCATAATTTAAAATTTAGTGGTAAAGGTATTAATAGTTTTTTTCCCTTGCATTAGTACTGTACTTATAGAAAGTGTCTGTTTAAGAACTAGCTCTCGAATTTTTGAAGGACAATTATTTAATACCATGTATGTGAGTCGTTGTGTCGTGAGTCTACTGCGTTATTTGTAACTTTTGAATATAAAGATTTTATATACATACATAAATATGTACCGATGATGTTCCTTGTTCATTTTTTCAAATCATGGATGTAAATAAAGGTGATAGGCATATTTAAGTCCATTTTGATAACCACGAGGAATCCTTATGCTTCACTGCTTTAAGAAAACATATGTTTGGGAAATAACAAATTCTAGAACGTGCTTTGTGATTATTTTCTAAGAAACATATTTCAATAAGAATTTTCCATTTTTCAAAAAAAAATGCTTTGGGGTTTTGTGTGTAATGCAATGATTTCAAACAAATAAACAATATCTTTACAAGTATCCAAATAGAGTGAGAATATTTGATGGAGATATACAACAAAAAATTTGTGTTGCTCTGAAAACAATATTTAACTTATTTTTTATTGTTGGAGTAATAAGAATCTATGTGTCACAGTTCTTACATTGTTTATAGCTGGGATATAGTGCTCTGAAAAAATTGAAATGCTTGTATAAAATTATGCTGAAAATTAGAATGTTGTAAATAAAGTTTTAATGTCTTAAACATTGACTGAAAAACAGAAATAAAAAAACAAAACGTATAGCTCTATACACACAATCAAATTAATTAAATTTATAACAATAAGAATTGTTTGAAATATGTTTTCTGTCGTGATCTAAAAAATTTTTTTTCTTAAGGCTGTCTTCGACTAATGTTAAATAATAGGACCCAATTCGGAATATTTTTTCAGATATAAAAGTACTCTAATATTATATTCGGTTTACTATCCTGTGGAAGTGCCCGCAACCTTTTATCGCCCGGACCGGTCAACGTTTGATAATTTTTTTGCGGCCCCTTTTAGGGGGGGGCCCTGATTGTTTATATTTTGGTTTTTTTGATTTAAAATTTTTAATTTGTTACATTTTTAAATATGCCTTCAGAATAAAATATAATTTAAACCCAAAAAGAATAAAAGGGTTTTAAAGTGGGAAAATAATGTGTTTCCCTGAAAATTTCGCAAATGAGAGAAATCACCCTTTTAAATAAAATGGCAAAAATTAACGGCCCGGGACCCTTTTTCCCGGACCGGGGTTTTTAATCACCGCTGTAAGAATCACTTATTTTTCAACTACTCATTTTTTTCCAGTTTTGACATTTTTCTTTATAAAAGGCGCTTTTCCCCCCACCGAATGCTAAATGAGCTATCCTTTTACACGTTAAAAAGAAAAACTGATTTTTTTATTAAACATTTTAAAATTCTAAAAACACTATATTATAAACAAATGCATGGTTAAATTTCAAAATTTTTTTAAAATTTAGGCATTTTTCTTTTTAAAATGTCTCCGGTTATCCCCATTGTCGAATATGGGGAAAAGTAGAAAAAAAATAATGACCATTGGATATTTATTACTGAAAAAAAATTGCAATAATTATGAGAAAAATTAATGGTTTCAGCCTACAGCCAAGTAGTCACCAAATTGATTGTTTACTCAATAC
>BMAV01012653.1:0-16607 GCA_019973955.1 Trichonephila inaurata madagascariensis
TATGTAATTTTTTTATGATATATTTATAATGATAGCTAATATATACTAAAATGAGCTTTTTGTAAAAAATTCAAAAATTTATTTTTTACAAACTTTTTTATGTGAGAATTGGGTCAAATTTCGCAAAGTTTGATAAAATATTCCATAAATTATTGAAAAATTCAAAATTAGCTAAAAGCTTACTTTAGTATAATGAAAAAAGTGTACTTTAATTCTATGATAAATTTCAAGCATGTACATATAACAGATTTTGAGAAAAGATACATCGAAAACAGCCAATTTAACATTGTCAATATATATATAGAGAGAGGTTTCCAACTGTCCTTAATTCACTTAATTTTAATGTGTTATGAATGATTTTGTCTTTCACTCCCCCAGAAAATGACAAAAAATTAGATGCTACGATAACTATTGGCTTAGTTATGCGTGTGCTTAAGAAATCGCGTCTTGTAATGTATTAACGTTTCAGTCTTAAAAAGGCAAGATCCATTAGTTTTTACCATGTGACACACAAAAAGTCTGTACATCAAAGGATAGTTAGACAAAATCAGATATAAATTTTCTCTTTAAATATCAACATTCTAGATAATAAAGGTTCAAGTTATACTGTAAAGTAGGGTGTCTTCAACCTCTTACGCTCGAGGATCATATCAATAAATCCACAATGATCCGCGGATCACATGACTATCAAAAAAAAATAATGAAGTCAGGAAATTTAAGTAAGAAAGGGAAGTCTTTGTTTTTTACCACTGATTCTAAGGGAAGAGAGATAGTGTTACAGATTTATGAGTATATATACAGTCGAACCTCCATATTACGAACCTCTATATTGCGATTTTTTCTATATAGCGAACTATTTCGTGGAACCAAAAACATTTCACAATTTTCTTCGTAAAATAGCCTCCTGACAGCGAAGTACATTTTCTATATAGCTAATTTTTTCTCTTGTCATTCAATTTTTTCTCCCAATTTTTAAAGTATTTCTGAACATATCAAGTTATTCTCTCTTTTAACACACACTTTATGGTGGTCATAAATCTTTTCAGCTGGTTTTATTAGATTCCTAACTCTTCGAGAGCAATAGAATTCTGGGCGTTTCGTCCAAGAAGTGCAACCTTTAACCCCCATTATTCAGTTCACTGGAAACATCTTCGATATCCCCTTTTACCTTCAGTGGAGTTGTTTCGTGTCCTCGAACTAGTCTCCTTTCATTTGTAGTGTTGATTAGTCGTACTGGTAACCGTTTCTTGTAGATTGAAAATATCAAAACGTAAATGCTAGAGCATCAAAGAAAAAAAAATAATTTTATAGGAAGTGGATAAAGGTGTCAAGATACTTTCCTTGTAGGTTTTTTTTCTTTGATGGATAAGATAATTATGTATTAATTTACAAAGAGGTGTGAATAATTATTTTTTAATATGTATTGCTTATGAATTTAAAATTTGTTTTATGAGGTTTATAAAGTATATCGAAAGATGAACCTCTATATGACGAATTTTCCATATAACGAACTTTTTTCGGGATTTAGAGACTTCCTTATATAGAGGTCCGACTGTATATATCGGTTTCAAAAACGTTAAATGGAAGTCGAATTAAAATACTTTGCGTGTTAAAGATGAAAGTCCACCTTTTCTTCTAAAAACTTCAGAGATTTAATGCATAGTAAAATTTTTTATTTTTAAAATTATTTAAGTTGCAATGAAATTTTTGAAAAATTCGTCATTTTAAGAAAGTTTTATCTCAAATGGATATCAAGCATATCAATAAATGTTTTAAATATCAAGAATAAAACCGAAAAAAGTTTATTTTTTGCGACAAAATAGCAGACAGGACAATTTTCCCTGAAATTATCTCAGATCCAAATGAAGGGCCACTGAAATGCCTTCAGGGGGCTATTCTTGCCCAGGGGTCACGGGATAATGACCCCTACTGTAAAGATTCAAGTTTCAAACATCCATTAATAAAAATGCAAAACGAATTATAATAATTCTTATTTAAAAACCTAAGGATAACTGAATGCAACAGAAAGCAATACATTTTATTTGGCATTCAATTAACTGATGTAACAATTTGGTTAAATAATTGTTCATGTTAAATTTGCTGAAACATCTGTTCTACTTTTACAACATATGTATATTTATCTTATAACCATGGTAACTACCCAATCTTGTTGATAACGAAGTAGTTGATCTCAGAAAACTAAATCCAAATAAAGGAGATCCTGCCGTATTTAAGTAATAACAATTAAAGGAAATGTCAGTTGTATAAATATAACACAGCTTCAACCCGTTTTGGGGTATGATTTTTGCAATTCCTATTATTTGTTCTCACTCTCCCTATATATATTTATTTGTATATATATGTATCTTGTTCAAATTTTCAATCGTTAATAAAATACTTTCTATTCATCCATTTAAGATCAAATACATTTTCTGAAACTTGTAGTGGATGACACTTGATGTTATTACAGTTTTTTTTCAAATATTTTTTTTAATTCATTCACTAAATTAAAAAATGAATAAATTGTAACAAACAAAAATAATAGTCCGACACCATATATAAAAAGGAAAAGCGCTCGTTGTGTCCCTGTAGCGCAATGGATAGCGCGTTGGAGTTCTAGTCTATAGGTAGTGAGTTCGAATCCCACCTGGGATGGCCTGATTTCTGAGCATGTGCATCCTTTTTATTATACTATTTTATTGGAATAATTAAATTTAATTAATGAATAAACAGTAACAAACAAAAAAAAATAATTGTCCAACACCCTATATAGAAAGGAAAATGGAAAATTGCAAGGAAAATCGCTTTCTATCTAGCCACTTAATATTGTGATTCTGTTATATGTATAGACATATTTATATTAATTGTAACTATTTAATGAAAAGCAATTAAAATAAAAATTTTCTTTGTTGACCTAAGTATATATAGGAATTGACTTTAAAAGTTTTTATATAAATTACTCGTTTAATTTAAAGATTATGACCATTAAGGAATATAATACATGACATTTTAAGTAATATAAGTAAAGTACAATATGGTAGTATATTAAGGTATCCGACTACGTTCGGAACCATGATTTTAAAAAAGCGCATAAATGGATAATTTTCTAGATATTTAGTGTCACTTAGATTAGAATACATGTATAAAATTGTTTTAAGGACATTTTGACAAAAAAAAATTATTTAAATACAATATTTCGACAAAAAATTAACTTAGAATAACCTTTTTTCAAAATGTTCTCCTTTTGTGAAAAATGCTTCAATTATAATAATATTTTGCCTGTATATAGCTCAGACCTCTGTAGAGAGGCTCAACTAGAATTTTTGAAATATATAACTTAGAAGTGGGTTTATCCATATTTTACGACAACAGAGGGGAGCAATTTTAAGAAAAAAACGCCAATAATTATTTAAATTGGTGGTAACTCTGAAAATAATGTTAATTTTTCAAAAATTCTAGTTGGGCCTCTGTAGAGAGGTCTGAGCTATATATAGGCAAAATATTGTTATAATAGAAGCATTTTTCACAAAAGGAGAACATTTGGAAAAAAGATTATTCTAAGTTAATTTTTTGCCGAAATATTATATTTAAATATTTTTTTTTGTCAAAATGTCCTTAAAACAATTGTATACATGTATTCTAATCTAAGGGACACTAAATATCATGACAATTATCCATTTATGCGCTTTTTTAAAATCACGGTTCCGAACGTAGTCGGATACCTTAAACAATATATGCGCCACAAATATACTTATCTTAATTCATTTTTTCAAAACTTTTACACGTATGAATTATTTTTAATTTTAAATTTCAATAATATGTGCAATAAATGAACTCAATAAAAATCCTATTGCTACACATTTCAATATGAAACTCCTCTTTCCCAAGTCCCAGTTACAGAACATATATGCAAGCTCAACATATGTCAAAGAACACCATGATATTTCAATTATTCTACTTACAGGAATAAAACAGATGAAGTTGTAAGCGTTTCAAAGATCATTTACCAATAAAAAATCTGAAAAAATGTTAAAATAGAAGAAAAGGACCAATATTATATAGATTTTTTTTTTAATTCGGTGATATTAAAAATTGACTTTTAAAAGGTTATATGTAACATAAATTATATGTTGTTTTATTAAATTTGTGTAATTCTTATTTTTTATAAATAAAAACTTAATTCTTATGCAGAAATTATAGTACAATTAGAAAGTAGGTTTTTTATTTAAAAATTTTAATACTTGAATTCAAGTTATGAATTGAAGGAAAATGTTCCTTAAAATTTCAGTAACTCAAAAAATATATTTTATAAAGGAATTTTTGTTGTTGTTCATTCTAAGGTATACCGAAAACTTCACTTTCTATTTATATATAAAATATATAGATAGAAGTATAAACCCTCTCGTATATCAATCGAAAGATTTCACAAATACAAGATTTCCATTTGAAAACATAAAAATAAAAATTAAGAAAATAATTTATCTATTAATGTTTTCTCTCCTGTTGTCTGCGTTAATATAAATGATAGATTATTAACATAATGAAAACAGAAGTATTGGTATAGTAAAGTAAAAAGGAAAGCAATAAGTGTTCCTAAAAATTATTTTATCATTGTAGCTCCTATTGAAATCACACAATCTTCAAAATGCAATCAAAATTACACTTCACAGTTTTTGTTTTTGTTGAGTATTCACGTTTTCTGTTTAGGAAAAATGTTTTTTAAACATACTGACTGTAAATACTACAAAAACCAATAAAATATTATTTGAAACTTGAGAATATTTTTGCTTTCTTGTGTGTGAGTTAGATATCTTAAATATCAGCATTTTACATATCTACAATGAATATTTTGAAAAATGCAAGAGTTCCTAAAATCATACGAACTTCTTATTAAAAACTAATGTAAAAAGCAGAAAGAAATTACATAAAAACATCATATTATTTTGTTTTGTTACTTTAAACTGAAGGAACTTATATTTGAAATCACCCTGAAAAATTATACAAATTATTTGAAACTACAAATCCCAAGCTTCCTAATGATCAGTTTCATTCTGAGAGATTTACTTTTTGATAATTCTGAAAATGAGTTGCGAAAGGTTTTGTGGAAACTTGTGACACAAATTCTTGGTAATCCCTACGAAAGGGAATTTTGAGCGCATATTCCCTATCCGAAAGGGAAATTCAAACAGTTAAAAGAGAAGTAATTAATTATTTCGTTAGTAACGCAAAACGATACTTATTGTTCCACAATTTATTTTTATTCAATCAATTGCTGTATGTAACGATATCGTCTGATTTTATGTTTGTTGTCCTAGTAGAGTGTGTGTGTGTGTGCGTGCGAGTGTTTGGAATATTGAACACGGACTTTAGATTAAGGAAATATATTGCATGCTTTAAATGAATTGCCATATAAATAAAATGTTCAATAGTTAAGAATTATAAAAATACTTTTGATGATATCACAAAGATTTATTTCAAGTTTCAAGTTAAATGTCATACAGCCTCTCTATGATTGTAGGATACTGAAGTATATAGTTTTTGACTATATTTCCCGAGGAGAAAAGAGACAATAGTGCCAAACATAACAATATAAACATTTGTCTACCTTAAAATATGACTAAACAAAGGAACTTGTAAAACAGCTGCATAATTTGACAGCTGATACAATAATCATGGCATTACGCGTATATAAAAAATTTCTCAATAGTTGAGAATATTTTTTTATGATGTACTCTCGATATTATTATTTCGCAAATTCTTTTTTCTTTCTGAAATTTAAATGAATACAGAAAATACTTTTGTTGAAAGCAATGTTGGGAACAAAAATTGCACAATAATCCTAAGAAACCAGAACAGTAAAAACATTGAAGAATGGTAATAAGATTATAATGTGAAGTTTACTAAACAAACCTCTAACAATTTTATAAAACCAATTATTTTTAACTTCGAAAAATTGGAGTAAGATTTTCATTTATCGTGTTTTCTCGAATCTATTATCCCAGACATTTGAAAAAAATAGTATATTCTAGAACTATAACCCTCTAAATTCATTAGGTATGTCATTTCTTTTAAATAAATAGTATTCAGATCTATGTAGAAGACTAATTTTTTTATGCTTATCATCTATTTTTATTTTTGAAGCTATCATTTTATACCTGGCGTATAACGCGCACCCGTAAATTTCGATATTATTTTTTGAGTTAAAAGTGCGCGTTAGACGCTGGATTTTACAGCTTTATTATTTTTGTGAAATAAATATATCATCTCTAAAATATTAATAACTCATTTTTTTAATATATTAAAATTTTAAAAGTTTATAAGATGTTTTTTGTTTCATCTTAGAGTTTTAATCATGGATAGTATACTGATAATTGGCTGCACAACACCTTTGATTCTTTTCATTATTATTGGATGGTTCATTTGCCACAGAAGACGTAAGCCACAACTTCGCAGCTCTCTTGTCATTGCTGAATGCTTGCAACCTCAAGTGGTTTGCAGATCTGTACCATGCCAACATCCCTATTATAGGGTGATTTCTGAATATAGCGCACAAAAAGCACCTCAGGAAAATGCATTGTCGACAGAAAAAGTACGTTGGTCTATTGATTATCTATATTTCAGTTCTAATTCTTAAGGTTATTCCTTCTTTATAATAAATCTATAATATTTACTCTTATTACTCGTAAGAAATCTCATGAAATTTTAAGAAAACATTCATTAATCTTTGCTTGATTAATAAGTTGGATCGTGATTATATGACGGAAAAAAAATATTAATAGCAACCTACCTATGCGGAAAAGATATTCTATAGCAGAAGTGAGAAACCCGCGGCCTTCATAAAAGCTAACACTTGTATTAATTAATATTTAATTATTTAAATTACA
Source organism: Trichonephila inaurata madagascariensis (assembly GCA_019973955.1). Classification (NCBI taxonomy): domain Eukaryota; kingdom Metazoa; phylum Arthropoda; class Arachnida; order Araneae; family Nephilidae; genus Trichonephila; species Trichonephila inaurata. The sequence continues at coordinate 6,885 of BMAV01012653.1, forward strand.
ACAGTTTAAAAATCCATGGAATTAAATTAAGAACAGCATGAATGTATGTTTCGATGACTGCTCGTGGGAATAGCCAATTGTACATTTCAAATGTTAGAACGCCACCTAGTGCAGCATGGCCATACTACCACGCATGCACATGTAGAGGAACAATTAAGGATTGATATAAGTATATGTTCGTTTATGCTTACATAAATAAAAATACCAACAGTGAAATATAGAAAGTTACAAAAATATCTATGAATTTAATTAGATTTATAGAAAAATAATAATCAATAATGAATGTTATAACAAGTTTTCACCCTTATGTAAATACGAAAATATTTTTAATGTAACTTGTCGAAAAATAAATAAATAAGGATTTAGTTTTTTTAATTATATTTCCATATAACGCGCACAAAATTATTAAATCTATACAAAAACTGTAATCATTTAATAAAACCTATGCGGTCTCCTTTATTACTACTTAATCTAACATACGGCCTCTAATGGTAAAAAGATTCCTCACCTCTGCTTTATAGTATAAGATTAAGATAAAAATAAGTTTTTTAAAAAATAATTTTAAAATTTAATATTGCCACGAAGGGGTTGAATTTTCTAAAAAATAAAAAAAGACTTAATTTTGGTTGGAAGATTTTAGACTCAAAATAAAATGATTTTTCCACAATATAAATAATACAAAACGATGATTATTGATAAATTAATACTCAGTAATGAGTATTTCAATGTGCATTGCAACACATTTCATAACCCCAGCTCCCTCTCCCTGCACCATCGAATCACTCGAATCTAAGCTTCTTTCCTTCTTCCGCATCATCGTACTAGACAATAGACTTTTTTTAAAATTTAATACTAAAGGATTTGTTAGATGTACCTGTATTTTTTTTCTTATAACTATTTAGTGGGAGTCTTCTGAACGCAATAAATCAGTAATTCTCAACCACTGTATCGCGACACTTTGTGTGCTGCCAAATTCTTGAAGTGTGCCACCAAATATTTTTAAAATTATTAATTATAAACTGAGAAAAAATAAAATTTCCAAAATCGAATCATTAGGCAATTCTATAGAAATAAACTATTCATAAAATTGTTATTGACCATTTGACTACTCTAAACGAAAGAGTTATTCATTACTTCTCAAATTTAGATACAAAAAATTTTATTGGGTTCGTAATCCATTAGTGAAAACGGATGCATCTATATATGAATTAACTTTGAATCAAGAGGATGAATTAATTTCACTCTCTATAATAATCAGGGTTTAATTTCTAAACATTCGGAATTGTCAATTAATTTATTTTGGATTTAATTTAGAGACAATTATCCCATAATAGCCAAAAAAAAGGCTTTAAAAATATTGTTACAATTTTCTAAAATTTATTTGGTCGAATTTGGATTTTCAGCATTAATAAATGTAAAAATGAAAAAAAGAACAAAACTTTTATATGTAGATGAAGAAATGGGAATGGCATTATCATTTTTTGCGACCCAATATAAACGAATTATCAAGAATCATCAAGCTCAAATTTCGCATTAAGTGTTTTCTTATAACTAGTTTGTAATTAATTACTCAATAAACATTTTGTTGTCTTTGCCGTACAAATTATTTTATATAAATCTGAAAATTATTATCATATACTATTTTACATAGTGTATTATTGATAAGTAAATTTCTTTTAAACTTATTTTATTGTTAGTGTGCCGCCAAATTTTGAAATTGTTAAAAGTGCACTGCAACAAAAAAAAGGTTGAGAACCATTGCAATAAATATTTACAAGTAATATTAAAAAAAATTAAAAGTAAATTCCTACTTAGATCAACGAAGAAAAATTTTTAGTTACTTTTTATCAAATAATTACAATTATTATAAATATGTTTAAATATATGACAGAATTATAATATTAAGTGGCAATTAATTTTAATTAATTATCATTAAAATATCGTATTGTCATCCAAAACAATCGTATATATAAAATTTCAGTCCAACTGAATGCTTTTAAACGTGAGAAAAAAAATCTTTTAAAGTTTTGACCCAAGTCTCTAAAAATGAAGCCAACGTGACTGTATCTGTAATTCTTTAAATAATTAGTTTCAGTCAATTAATTTTAATTAATTATAGTTAAATTATCGTATTGTCACCCAAAATAATTGCGTATAGAAAATTTCAGCTCGAATGAGTGCTTTAAATTGTGAGGAAAAAACCATTTAAAGTGTTGACACAAGTCTCCAAAATGGGCGCTAAGTCGCCAAAAATGATGCTAACGAGGCTGTGTCTGTAATTATTTGAACAATTGGTTTTAATCAATAAATTTTTATTAGTTATAGTTAAATTACTGTATTATCATCCAAAATAATCATGTATATAAAATTTCAGCTCATTTGAGCGCTTTAAAATGTATTTTATTAACGATTGAAAATTTGAACAAGATATACATAGGGAGATTGTGAACTAATAGTAGGAATTGAAAAAAGGCTGAAAACCATTGCAATAAATATTAAAAAGTACTAAAATGTCTCTATTTTTCTTTAATAAAAATTTAACTTTTTACCGTAAAAAAGCACAAATACCGAAACTTCATTCCCCTTATTTCAGTATTTGCAAAAAAGTTAATTTTTTACTTTATTTTACCCCTCATTTATATATAGAAAATTATATTTTTCCCAGAGATATGGTTTTTTAAATTCTAAAAAAAAAAAAAAATTCGATCCATCCTGTTGATTCATTATTCGTCTAATATTGTCTGACAATACACAAAATGTCTCATGTGTGTTCGTTTAATCAATTATATTAGCTATCAGTTCTATTATTTCTATAGAGAAAAGTTCATTCTAATAACTTATTAAGGTTTGTGACAATTTATGAGTATTCATTTCTTTTGTTGCATTTTAAAACTACATGAAATTTATCTAAAATTTTTATTACGGCACTACGCTACATAATTGCATTTAAAAATTGTTCCGTAATTCATTGTGTTTATAGAATTGGATTCTTTTGTTTTCTAAATACTTTAATTTTGGTAATTTTTTGTAATCGAGAATATTTTAAATTTTTTTCTTCTGAAAATTAAATTTTTTAAATTAAAAATTATATAAATTAAATATGTATTTACGTCATATTTTTAAAATTATGTTACGGTATCCGAATACGTTCGAAACCGTGATTTTTCAAAAGCGTATAAATAGATAATATTTACAATATTTAGTGTTACGTAGATTAGAAAATGTATATAAAATTGTTTTAAAAATAGTATTACAATAAAAAATTATTTAAGTACAATATTTTGACAAAAAATGAACATAGAATGACCCATTTTCAAAATATTCTCCTTTTGTGAAAAAGGCTTCTATTATATTAATATTTCGCCTGTCTATAGCTCAGACCACTGTACAGAGGCTCAACTAGAATTTTTGAAATATATAACTTAGAAGTGAGTTTATCCATGTTTTACGACAACAGAGGGGAGGTTGTAACTCTGAAAATAATGTGAACTTTTCAAAAATCATAGTTGAGCCTCTGTACAGAGGTCTGAGCTATATACAGCCAAGATATTATTATAATAGAAGCATTTTTCACAAATGGAGAACATTTTGAAAAAAGGTTATTCTAAGTTCATTTTTTGCCGAAATATTGTATTTAAATAATTTTTTTTCGTGAAAATATCCTTAAAACAATTTTATACGTGTATTCTAATCTAAATGACACTAAATATCATGAAAATTATCCTTTTATGTGCCTTTTTAAAATCACGGTTCCGAACGTAGTCGGATACATTAAGCATAAAAGTAAACTTTGAAATTAATTCATTTATTCTATAAATCAGGATTGTAATTCAAAAATGTAAAGTTTAGGCGATATAATTAAATATTTTGATTGATTAAATTCAATCGTTTTGTTTACAGCATAATGACTTCGTCCTCTAAGACACTGTGCAAAACGTAAGTTAGCAAAAATTCTATTTTCTTAATATTTTTTCTTTCTATTTAACTTTGTAAGTTTTAGCTTAGGAGGTTTTAAAATACATATGTCATACATTTGTAAAAACGTACATATTAACACGCTTTTATTAGCTTCACCTGTATCTAACGGAATCTTTTAACTCGATTTTTACCTACTTTAAAAGGCCAGATAAATTCGAAATTTTGCACACTTGTCAAGGACCGATGACAATACAATAATTTAATCGTTTAATTCCGTTGTCCTGGCCAGGATCATCAGGATTAACTATTTCTCATTTCCAGATTTTGCGACTAATCCCAGATCCCATTTCCAGATTTGGCAACTAATTCAAGAGTTGGCTACTAAGAGATTAAGTTACAACCCTAAAGCAAAAACGCTCATGGTTAATACAAATACAACAAATAAAAAAGATTAATTCATCAATGAATAAATAATAGTTTAAAAAACTAAAAAAAACCACTCTTTTATTGTAGATCGAACTAAAAAATAAGAAGTAAATTATAGTTTAAAAAACAAAACAACACTCTTTTATAGTTAATCGAAATAAAAAGTAAAAAATAATTCTTCATATAAGAATAAAATGACTAACGAGAAAATTAATGTCATTGTGGTAAAAGCGTGGGGTGCTTTGTACTACACTTTTACGCTAATTCTGCAATTCGGAAAATAACTAGTAAGGAATTATAACAATTGATATCGAGCACCGATTATTAGTTATTTTCCGAAATGCAGAATTAGCGCAAAAATGTAGTACAAAGCACCCCACGCTTTTACCACAATGACATTAATTTTCTGGTTAGTCATTTTATTCTTATATGAAGAATTATTTTTTACTTTTTATTTCGATTAACTATAAAAGCGTGTTGTTCAGTTTTCTTAAACCATAATTTATTTTATAATATTCCTCACTTTTTATTTTAAAATTCCTTTTGAGCTACAGTTAATTAAGGAATTTTATTAATTAATATTTTGGTCATCAAATCAATAATATATCACGGAAGGAAAAATACTTAAGAGGGTACATCTAAAAACATTATCTTTGTAGATATAAAAAATTGCTCATCTCTTTTTTGCAAATAAAAATTAAGAATGAATGCAATTAAAAATACATAAAGACAATTTTATATAAAAAAAGCTTGATTTTTAAATTTTTATCACAAAAAGTTCTCGATTAAAAGTCTTATAAAAAGGAAATCATACAAGAGATTTTTCTCCTATAACGCTTTCTTTAAAAGTTCTTCAAAGTTTCTATCTTCACTGTGTTAATTTACTTTGACAGGAAGATACCGTTTCAATCCCTGAGAAGATTAACGAAGCTGATTGGTACAGGAGGTTAAGTTTAAGCAGTATTCCAAGAAAATCCAGTTTACCGGCTTCTCATTCCAGAAGATCAAGTACATCGGATGCTGATCGAACATTTGTCCGCTTTGCAAAGCCAAAGCCTCCCATTCTTGCATGAATAATTTGATAAAATATCAACTATGTGAATAAACTCTGTACATATATATTTTTATTTTTTGGTCATATTGAATTACTTTTACGTTTTTAAACTTTTTTTGAAATAAAATTCTTGTATTTTAAAATATAGTCAAAAAATAATTGTCGGATTTTAATTATTTTATTCAAAAAAAGTATTAATAAGTTAATTCAAATAAGTCAAAGATCCTTTTAACCCTTTAACTTTCAAGTTATTTTGATGATTTAGATACATAAGTTGTGAAATTTTCTTATTGCAAAAATAAAATGCTTAGTACAAAATAAAATATGCTTTGTAGTTAAAAATCGATTTTTTTAATTACATGCATAAAAATGTTTAAGTTTTATAGCAACTGTATATCCACTTGTGAGCTGGCTACCACACAGCGTGGCAGTGGTAAAGTTCGCTTCTAGTGGAGCATTATTTTCTAAAAAATAAAATAAGAGTTAAGTAAATAAAAATGAAATCTTATTAGTAGTTCAATAATTCAGACTTGTGTGGTACAACTGAAACACTTTTTCAAACACAGTCCAACTCCACAATCATTACATCAGAATCGTGTTTCCTTCCTTGAGCTTTTTTGAACAACAAACTTTGCACTGTATTGTAGACTCACGTTTCGTAGGAGTGGGAGGAATATGGGATATAAAATGTCGCTCACTATAAGACGGATAGGATTATCTACCATATGTGGTCTTCCAGGATTCTTTTGACCAGAAGGTGCATCATCATATTTATGTAAAAGCTCTTCTACAAATGTTCTAAATTTTTAAAATGTATTACGTTTCTCAGTTACATTTTCATACAGCAAAAATAGCTCCAAAGTACCTTGTCTATTAAATGTAAAAAACAACCTTTTTATAGTACTTTTCTCTGGCGTTTTTGGAAGAAAGGACATTCCCTGATCACAGTGATTTACACCACCCGTAGTTATATGTATATATATATTGTAGTCTAAAACACAATCTTTAGCTTGAAGAGTATATTTTCATTTGTTTTTATTTTTGAGGTTGATCATGGAAGTATCATGAATACTGCTATGAATCGTGATGCAGTATCATAAAACACCATTTATTGAATTGAGTCCGTTAACTTTACCCGATACAGGTTCGGGTTTGACAAAGAGATCAAGCAGAAATAAATTTCTCCCGATATGTATTCGGGTATAACAATAAGATGACTCAAAAAAAAACTACCCGGTAAAATACCCGGGGATGACATTTTGGAGCACAATTGCTGTACCCGAGGTTTAAAGGTTAATTATATTATACACGCATGCAAAATTTTTAAGTTATTTAGTATTGCAACGATGAATGTTGTTAAATAGCAGGTCTATTTTTCATGCTTCACTCTCAAAAACAAAATGTAGCTTTTTTAAGGGGACATAGTACGATTCAATTGACAAAAATCGGTCAAAAAATCAAATCTTATTTTTTTAGCCTTAACTATTCTTTATATATGTTACCGGCAAAGTATTAAATCCGGCATTCTATAGAATGCCTAGGCATTGTATAGAATGCCTAAAACTAGCCGGCAATGTACGAAATGATTCTTATTTCACATATTGCCTAGGCTTTCTATAGAATGCCTAATGATAAACCGGCAAAGTATGAAATACATCTCCGATTCGTTTCGAATACTGTGTGGCAAGGTGCGAGACTTTTAATGCGTGCCTCAGGCTCAGAACTTATAAATTGCACATTGTGGTTTGTTCAGGAGTGTAAAAATACTCAATTTTACTTAAAATTGTTCAACAAAAAATTGTTTTTTTCCTGCCCTGCATGAAAATTGAGAAGCAAGCTGTAGTTTTAGAGAAGGAGTCATGGTCTATAGCAGGGGTCGGCAACCTATAGCATACGGTGCAATTATCAGTGGCACTCAGCAGTTTGTGCCTTAAGAACTTGCTTAGAATTAAAGATATTCCTGGCCATGAAATTCCTCTTCTATGAGTTGCAATTGCTCATTCCAATGGAAGCGGTGAAGGATTCGTCAAATGTATGTGTAAACCAAAATAAGAATGGTCTTTGCGTAAAAGATGTAATGAAATGTAATTCACACAAAATGACATTCAAGCCTACCATGTTGCAATAAGTAGGTTAATTTTTCTTTTATTTGAAAATTTTGTTTTCCCTAATAAAAAAGAAAAACAAATTTTGTTTCGTACAATTTTCTTTTTCCTTTACGTATTTTGAACAATTTTTTAATGGCACTCTCAAAATTTTGTCAGAATAACATTTGTACTTTTTAGAAATGTACATCAATGATATAATAACCTTACTATGACCATATTTCATACTTTGCCTAAACAGCTTTGGTCATTCTATAGAATGCCTAGGCATTCTATACAATGCCTAGGCAAAGTATGAAATAATTCTCATAATTCATACTTTGCCTAAAAACGTCAGGCATTCTATACAATGCCTAGGCATTCTATAGAATGTCGGCATTTCATACTCTTTGCCGATAACATATACATTTCTATAACCTCACAAAATTTGAAAACTCTAAACTTAAAAAACGTAGCGTTATGATAGCTTTACGTTCCGTTTTATTCACATTCCTATGGCAAATCAAAACTTTAAACTGACTTATCTCAGAAAAATAAAATAACTAGGTTGTCTTCATTTAATTCACTGAGACTTTTTTTCTATTGCGCCTAATGCTTTAAATTTTTTTTTACCTGTTGCTAATAGTACATGTTACAAAAGTTGGTATGCATTTTTGAATCAAAGCAATGCTTATTTTTTAAAAAATAATTGAACTCAGAATTTGTACATTTTTTAAAGAATTTCCATTAAGCATTCATAAAAAGAAGTATTGTACTAATACCAATCATGTTATTACAAAACCCATACCAATTTTTGTTGTACATAGTTTGACGTACTTGTAAATGGAATTTCATGCGTGTACGTAAATTTTTGTAGGAGGAGTAGCAATTTGAAATTACTTCATAAGTTTTAAGTGTTTTCCTTAAAAAATTAAATGCTTAGCTTTTTATGGAATTTTGAACACACAAAATCTGTTTTACATAGTACACACACATAGGAGGAAACCAAAAATATTTTGAAAATCCTTAAATTAAAATTTTTTAGATAAATCATTTAGTTAAATATGTGACAAAAAGTATTAGTAGATTAAAATTTATTAATTCGTAAAGGAGAATAATGAACTGATTCAACAAATTTTGAACATCAATTTTGTGTGATTTTTTTACCACTTTAAGCGTGAATGAATAGAAGATTTATCTCAATAGAGAAATTAGTCATATTGCCTGATATTAATGAAAATAAAGGTGTGTGAAGATTAGTAATATACATATTTTTTAACTGTTCAGAACAATAAAAGTTGACTGGATAATAAAGCTCATATAAAGAAACGAATCACAAAAAGTACTTAAAATATCTTTATTTTATACACACATAACTTAAATAACATTTAAAAAACGAGATTGGGGATAAAACATAAGTATTTTTTTATTTGAATGATACTTTTTTAAAGAATAGATATAGAAGGGTATCAAAAAATATAAATACTGAGATCCAAAACGTTAATGCATACAACTGTTTAAGTGCGAAAACAATACGTATAATAGTAGAATGGTAAAGAGTCCAATCATTTTCAATGTATTTTCAGGATTCAATTGGTAGTAATTCGTGAATGTATTTCAACTTTCCTATATTAAAGTCAGCAACGGTATTTCCCGAGCCATAAAGAACCCATTTTGTCGTAAGAAGTCCTTCCACTCCAACTGGTCCTCGAGCGTGAATACGAGCTGTGCTAATACCAACTTCAGCACCTACAAATTAATAGTTATTTAAGTAGTTATATTTAACTAAAAAAGAGCTCCATCATTTTTGACACAATTCTTATCTTTTTTCTTAAAAGTGTGAAAACGAATGTTATAGAAAACTTTGAAGTTAAAACTTATTTTATATATACATATTTTACTCATCAGATTTACAACAAATCTTAGAAGATAAAACGAAAATTTTAAGAATTCTGATGTCCTAAAGTAAGTGTAAAGGAACTTGTACAGAAGGAATTTACATTTGCCAGAAAATTCAATAAGTTATTCTAAGGAAATTTCTCTCTCTCTCTGTATATATATATATATATATGTAAGGATAATTAAATTAGATTAAAAATTAAATTCCCTATCTAGCACTTAACTTTTATTTTTTCATTACCTCTTCAAGTATCAAACTAATCACCCATTTATTTCTTCCGAACATATGGGCTAGCCAATAAACATGTCTAATTCCAGATCGTTATATTTAATAGCCCTATG
>BMAV01012653.1:31844-49273 GCA_019973955.1 Trichonephila inaurata madagascariensis
CTGTTCTAAGTTAATTTTTTGCCGAAATATTGTATTTAAATAATTTTTTTGTCAAAATGTCCTTAAAACAATTTATACATGTATTTTAATCTAAGTGACACCAAATATCATGAAAATTATTCATTTATGTGCTTTTTTAAAACCACGGTTCCGAACGTAGTCGGATACCTTAAAGATAAGACATAACTTTTTTTTTCCACTTAAGTACCAAGTACATTGAGACATTTGTCATACCGCTTTATAAACTTCAAAAAAACCTCCAGGAAAACTCATTGATTTGCATACGGAAGGAGCGTTTACTCTTGACTGGACTTTTTGGAGGTTGGAACCAGGGTTTCATAATGCGTACACGGTATTGGGACACCCTGATCGAAATTGAAAGAGGTGATTCGGAAAAAACAGCCTGGGTTTCTCAGATCTGGCATTCTGTTGTTGGATGACAATGCGAGACCACACTCGGCGACAGCAATTTCAAAACCATATTGAAACTCTTGCTTGGGGGCGCCTGCACCATCCGCCAGTCCTAATCTCTCACCAATTGACTTCGATCTGTTTCTGGTTTTGAAGAAATATCTCGCCTGGAGGCACTTTGGAAGCAATGCTGAAGTCAAGAAAGCCGTTAAAAGCTTCTTCCGTATGTAAAACCCTGAATTTTTCCTGGAGGGGTCTTTGAAGCTTATCAAGCTGTATGACAAATATCACAATGTATTTGGTACTTACGTGGTAAAACAAAGTTATGTCTTATCTTTAATGCCTCATTCTATGTTTTGAATTCCACACACATCCCTGACCATAAACGAAAGGGGAAACTTACTTTCCGACTCACCCTCGTATATGATGTTCATTGGAAAATAGAAGGGTAAATTTTAGTTTAAAGTATCGAAGTTTTGGAATTAAAAACATAATATGTGTGCCTTTTCATAACACAGAATACTTAAATACAACTCGAAGGAAAATTTATTAAAGTTAGTAACCTGAGGTAAGCAATCCGGGCGAGATTCGAAAATTACAAGAAGCACTCCGATTGGAACAGTGATTTGATGAAGCTCCATTCCATCAGCAATCTTGATTTTTTTGAGTAGCCTGTTGACAACCTTGTGAGAAGCATCGGCAATTTGTCTCAGACCATCAGCCAAACTGTTCAATTTGTCAGGTGTCAAAGTCAATCTAGATAACAAAGGACCTGATAAACCTGAAAGAAAAGAAAAAGAAACTGAAAAAGTCTTGCTTTCCAAACACTACAAATTAAAATGAATTAAGTCTTTTATGTCTATCATCTTTATAAAAAAAAGAAAAGTGACTCATTTACTCGTCATGAAAACTTCCAAACTATTAGATCTACCTAAAATTTGGTAAGAATGTTTCTTTTGTTAAGTCGTGCTTCGTTAAGAACGGGTTTTGTGGAAATCGTATGTCAAAGGGGTTGCAAAGGATTAGGAGATATTAGAAATAAATATTCCCGTTTTTGAAATATTAGAACTACATAATTAAGAAATTTATCTAGCATGTTTCTTTGGTTGAGTAGATATCCACTATGAGCGGGTTTTAAGGAAATTGACACCCAAAAAGTCAGTTTTAAGCAAAGCTCTGCCACCGTTCATACAATAACTCAAAAGAAATTTAAACAACATACTGTTAAATTTCTCAACAAAACTTTTAACATTATATTATATAAGGGTTGACCCCAAGTGGAAAGTAGAGAGAAGAAAGAATGATTTTATTGGAAACCAAAAGAAATCACTCGGGGGAAGGGGTCACAAAGGTCCCATCGTTTCTGCAGCAGTTGTATGTCTTTACTCTAGAAAGAACATTGTTGATTCTTGAGGAAGTCCTGTCCAGCTTCCTCCGCTTCATCGTCAAAATAGAAAAGTAATACTGTCTTAAGTGGCTTAAAGGCCTAAAAGCCACAGAGTGACAAATCCGAACCATACGGTGTGTGTTCTAACATTTCCCAGCGGATTTTCTTAAAATTGCCTTGGTTTCACGGGAGATGTGTGGGCGGATATTTCCATGGAGATTCGATATCGTTTGCTGCCCTCCTCGAAAACTTTTACCCCAACTATTCCAAGACGTTCGACCTAAACAGGGCTCTCCATAGACTGCCAGTATTCATTGATAGATGTCCGCATTCAACTTATTTCCTGCAATCAGAAACCGTACTACCACCCATAGTTCCGATCTGGACGCATCCTTATATGCCACGACTTTACTTTCGATTAATTTTGCAAGTTTCACTGTTAAACATCGTATGCGGTGTACACTTCCTATCATCATTCGTGTCCCTGCTTGGTGGCTTTACTACAGCTTCACTCATTCTGACGCAATCGCATATGTCCACTTTTCATTTGGGAAACCTTCATGCATATACCAGATCTAAGTAGTAAATAGGGCCGTGGGTAGCCTAGTGGTTAGAACATCGGACTCCAGACAGGAAGGCCTGGGTTCGATTCCCGTGCCACCAAATACCCTCCGAGTACACACGGAGTATGTGCTCGTTAAATCAGTGGGTCCGAAAGTCCTGTGGGCTGAATCACGAGTGAAGGGGACTGGAGAATATTTCCCTCCATTTCAGTTCCATGCCAAAATTGTGGAGGTGGAGATAGGTAGTGTCGCCATCTATCATTCCTTCGGGAATTTCTCCGAGCTAATTCGTACTGTCACCTGTAGGGTGCTCAAAGACAGGCTTACTTCTAGCCCCTTGCCACGAAAAATTTCGAAGACCTCGTTCTGACTACGTCATTAGCCCCAACAACAACAAGTAGTAAATGATGAAAATTTATTCCAACCGTATATTCCAATTAAGACATAGCGAGTGATCTTTGGGCATTTTTGTTCGAGCAGCATCCTTTTTAAAACTTATTGAAAAAAATAAGTTTTCATGGCATTAAGGCTATCTTCGGCTAATGTTAAAGAATAGGAGCCAAATTCGGAATATTTTTTCAGATATAAAAGTACTCCACAAACATTAATAATATATTCTGGCTACACTATCCTGTAGAAAATCGCTTATTTTATCATACTACTCATTTTTATCCGAGTTTTGACACATTTTTTTCTTTTATAAAATGTGTTTTGCATTTTTCCCTATACCGTAATGTTAAATGAGCCATCCCTTCACATGTTAAAAGGAATATCTTATTTATGAAATATTTTGAAATTTTAGAAACACTGCATTATAAACAAATGCATGAGTTACAATGTCACAAATTTTTATAAAAATTGAGACATTTTTTCTTTCCGAAAATGTGCTCCACGTCAAGTTCACGCTCTCGTACATATGGCGAAAACAGACTTAATAGACATTCCACTTTATTATTGAGAAATGATGTTAGTATTACAAAATCAAATCTTAAAAAGGACTTATAAGAATCAATAATTATAGTTAAAATACGTTATTTTTTTCAACGTACCGATTTCAATAGTAATCCGATTTAAATAAGAATTAAACCTAGATATATATTTGGCTAAATAGCATGCATATAACATAAGCTATTTATTTTTGTACGTCTGGTTCTTTGTTTTAAAAGGGTTGAAGGTTAAGAAAATATTATTAATATCTATCTCTCTAAGTAAGCTTTGGGGCTAATATCTGTGTAAATCCCTTTCGTATTTAAGCTTCAATGTCATTTGCAGAGAATATCCAAATTTAAAAAGGATTACAGCTTGTATGGATGAAATTGGAAAAATAAATCAAACGTACTTTTAGAGTATATTACTCTATATTTTATCTTGTTTTCCTTATTACATGCGTAGCTTACTTTTCATTACAAAGAAAAGGTGAATGAGAGTGTGTGTGGGAGCCACTAAATAGATAATAAATATCGGATGTCCATAATTAAACCTGAAATTTGCGAGCAGTCTGTAGCAAAAAGTATACAGCGGAATTGCATGAAAACTGGGTAATGGCAGAATGAAATGATGGGAATTATATCGAGGGAAAACAAAACAATGAGCTTCAAAAACCACTCCTAGGTGACGTATCATAGCTTTATTAAGAACATATAAATAATCTTCACAAGTTTACAAAACATGCTTGATATGCTGTACACCAAGGTCTGCTACCATCTGGAAGCTTAAAATCGCGTGTTCGACTGTTGAAATCAGCATGAACTGGGGAATATTACGCACATGGCGTTCTATGCTTTTTTTAAGGTCAGACAGAGATGTAATTGGATCATGGTAGACCACGGCCTTGAGGTATCCTCACTGCCAAAAGTGGCAAGGATTCATGTCGGGGGATCCAGGAGGACAAGCTGTAGGTTGCCGCTCGCACAAAACTACTATGGTTACGACATTTGCATATGCCAATAGTTTACATTGCACAACGCCATCTAGTGGGGATTTTGAAACACATTGGTTGTTTTTTTTCCTTCGATAAAATTCCCATTATTTCATTCTGCCGTTACCCAATTTTTAATGCAATTCTGCTGCATAGTTTTTGCTACAGACCGCTGGTAAAATTCAAGTTTAATTATGGACACCTGGTATATACAGAAGCTAAAGATTTATTAAGAAAAATAAATCTCACAAAAAAGAGGATAAATTATTTTCATTTCATATCTATAATAAGGCATGTCTAAAATAACTCTAGAAAAGTTGCGATTGAAAATTAAAACATAGCACAAGAGTTTTAAATATGCTTTGATTAACATTTTAGTTATCTTTTTATTTTAAAAACTGATCTGAATAGGGCAGATTATTTTTAATCGCAATCTTAACTTTTCTCTTTTATTCTTTTATTCTTTTTCACTAAAATATTGTTCTTTATAATGAAGGGATTATATGTATAATGCTTCATTATAAAAACATGCGACTTTCAAAAAGAAAATTTTCACTCCCATTGCAACTGCAATAACCTAGTACAGTGGTTCTTAAAATGTGGCCCGCATGGACCGCCGGAGGTACCCAGAGCCTTTCAAGCAATTCCACGAAAGTCTCCCAGTTAATATTAAAACTTCCCTTTTTTACAGACTCTGGAAGGTCTCGAGGAAAAATTGAAAGATGTGTCATCCTTGACCAGGGGTGGCGAACCTTTATGGATCAACGTGCCCGTTTTTTAAAAGAAGTGTTTAATGAGGTTTAGACGTGCCATCAAATAATTTTTTACTTGTGATAATTGGGAAAATAATAAAACTTAATACTAACAACACACAAAACTCTTTGTTTACCACGCAAAAAGGCCTTTTGCACTGTATGGTTGTAAATGTTTAAGTTATACGTGTAATTCAAATTAAGGTAATCATTAATGTAACTTCTGCTGTTGCATATTGGAAGACAAATGATTTATATTAGGATTGTAACATGTTACTTTTAGTAGAATGCATGCTGAATTGGAGTCATCTGCCAAACGGTTTCTAAGCAATCAATTTTTTTTTTGCTTTGGTTTACTCTTTTGACAAGAGGATTAGTGATTTGTTTCAAAATGCCGTTTTACAGACAATTTTTCTGCATACCACTATTCCAGAACATAAAACACGCACCGCTTTGTCGCCTTTACTAATAATGCCATATTTCTAGATTAATAAAATTTGAAATTCTCTGTTACACTTACTAATTTGCTATTTTGTTGTTGTTGTTGTTGTTGTTGTTGTTGTTGCTGCTGCTGAACTAACTATGTTAAGTAACAGTTAAAAATCCTAAATATAACACAAATAAAGTGTAAAATATAGTTATGTCAATGAAATTGACTATCCTATGCGTAGACAAACTTTGCATCAAAAGCAATTGTAGTCCACGACGTAACTTAGGCAAGTCAAAAACGAACGAGTGTGCTCCCCGCAACCAATCAATTGCGTTTGTTCGTAATACTTCATAGTGAACCTAGTCATTTTAAAATAAAATGCAAACCATTTTGATCGCTGACGTGCCCAAAATAATTGGTCGCGTGCCACTGGTTCACCATCCCTCTGTCCTAGACTATATCACTAAATTACCCCCAATGAAAAAACTCTACTAGAACATGTACTTGGATCAAAAATATTAATTCAGTTTTTTTATTGTTTGCAACTGCATAAACACTACTCCAACGCAATATTTTACAAAAAATATAGTCGAAACACGGGTGCAAAGATTAAGAACTGAATTCATCGGGTGCCAATACGATAGCGATTGCACATCTATCTAGATTTCCTAATCGAATTCTTTATTTTAAAAATAAGTACATAGACAGTCTGGAAAGCGTGGAATCGGAATTGAAACCACTGATTTCAAATATCAGTCCCGATATAACAGTACTTGTAAAATAAATACAGAGCCGTCCTTCTCATTAAAACTTTTTATTAAGTACAATACTTATTTATCTGAAATTAGTACTTCGTAATATTTTTAATTAGATGTTTACCGTTTTCTTAAAAGAAAAATAAGAAGTGTTAAAAAATTTGTATAAGTAGCAGAGACAGGTCTTAGGAATGTTAGAGGAACCTTTAAATCACACTGCCATGTGTTAGGAGTCAGGGGGAGGAATGTTCAAAATCTTGAGGGTCCGCAATGTCAGGCTAATACATAAAGGAAGGCGAAAATTTAAGAACTACTGACATAGAGCATTAAATTGTGAAACAGTTTTTGCTGGCTTGGAGACTTTTCTCGACATAAATCATTATCCTTGACTGCTTTATGAAACATTGTTTTAAGCTTATCTAACATCCTATGTGTTAAACTGATCCTAATATACAAACTTTTGCAGAGTGTTAATATGAACCTCCTCTTCTTCTTGGAATACAAGCAATTTTATCATTGTTCACGCGTACTTGTTCTCATTACTTTCTTCATATCTAACTCTCACGTTTTTTCCCCTTTCCCCTAATTAACCAATTGCAGCTTTTAAATGCTTTTTCTAATGCATTGGATACAAAAACTATTAGTTACCATGCACCCTACACACCATACCGTCATATATAACACGGGAGAGTACATTTTTATTAATTTTTCATTTCTTTCAACTAACATGTTCCCCTTGATACTTAGGTACGTTTCTGGATAACAACATGACGTGGCGCATTTCCGGAGGACAGAACCCGCGACCTATTGATTCGTAAGCCCGTAACATACACTAGACAAAAAAGATCACCTCTGTCCGGAGGCTGTTGATGGCTTAAGTAGATATATACCACCGTTACAATACTCCCCCAACAGCGAGTCGGTGGATAGACGAACGAACGAAATAGTTGTTATGGGGAGCGTGTGTAGCATGAGCGTTGTTGCTGTTAATTGGAGATGCTGCGTCAAGCGGGTCTGACGACTTTTGATTACTCTTTTTGTGGGTAGATGGTGCCACGACAGAACAGTATAGGTTGCGTTTTTCTTAATTCAGCCAAGGTCACAAATGAAGTGGCTCATTTCCGGAGGACAGAACCCGTGACCTATGGATTCGTAAGCACGTAACATACTACTAGACAAAAATGACCACCTCTGTCCGGAGGCGGTTACTGGATTAAGTAGATACCATTGCTACAAATATTAACCTAACAGTGTTCGTTAGAGTCAATATTGTATATTATGAACGCGGCACCTTTATTAAACCAACTCTAACTTTTATCGGAACATACCATTTGATCTTAGATTCACGTATAATCTGGATATTTTAAACTCAAATGTTACAACTAATTAAGCTATTTTATTTAACTATTAATGTAAAATACTTCTTCACAGAGTAAAATTACTTTAAAATCAATGCAGAATATTCTATCTGTATTTTTAAAAAAAGGACTTCGCGTATTTAATATGAAAAGACAATGTAGGTTTAAATCGAAATCATTGAAAATATTTTTGCAATTTATACAAGAAGCACAAAACCCTAAAGTTTATATTTACCTGATTCTTCAGCTATTCTCAAGTCCTTAGCATTGGCTTGAAGGATCTGCTCTTTGCGGTTCTGAAGTAGTTCAGCAAGATGCAAGATCATTTCTGCTCTTTGCTCACCAGATAATTCTTGCAGGCGTCTGCAACCTTTCCTAGCTGAACAACAATTTTAAAATAGATTTAAATTTCCAATTATTGCACAATCATTGATATATTTACTTTTATTTTGTCATTCACTTATACAACAAAACATTAATAAATGATCGTAACTCGTTCTATATAAGCCCGTGGTAAGTATAATTACTACCAATTGCATTAATTTTTAAATATTCATGGCAAGCTATTTTACCACTTTTATTTATGCTTCTCTCTCTCTCCAACTATTTTAATAACTTCAGAAACTCAAAACAAATATATATATAAACCTTTATACATTCTGTTACCAACTCCCCCGCATAATAACAAGATTAAGAAGAAAGATCATTATATCCTGAAGCCTAGAAAAAACAAGGACGGGTCCATTAGTCAGGTATCGTACCCAATAGACGGTACCACATATAATGAGATTGTGGGAGGGGTAGATCACTTTTATCAACTTCGAGAACGTTATGCAATTAGACAATGCTCCTGGAAACGGTGACGTCAAATATTTTGCTTCATCATTGATCTGGCAATTGCCCCTTCCTTTATTTTGTGGAAATTATGTAGAGGAGATACAGGCTCTTAAGACCAACAGCGACAGCATTGGGACAAGGTACTTCTTCTTTAGTACCATCTTTTATTTTTTATTTTTTGTCCGATTTACAAATATCATAATCGCCGGATTATGTGCAGTGGCACAAAACTGAAGCAGGAATTAGTCTTCCCATCGTTATAATAGCAAGGCCAATATATTGTAATGAGTTTTGTGCTTCCCACAGGTATATTTTCAGAGATCATGTTGATGGGAAGTAATCTTCCTAATGCCCACGAAAGGGTTAAATCAAATCCAAAAATATTTGAATATACCTCTACTAGAAATAAATAGCCCATTAAAGGGTTAAAAAGAAAAGTAGAGAGAGATCGATATTCTCTTTAAATTTTTTATCTCATAAATACTCTTCATATTTCTTATCTCATAATTTCCTCTTAATATTCATTCACATACCAAACAGTAACGACATCTGCCTTATGTTTTTAACAATGTTACGAATATATCATTCAATATTATGTTTACCTAAATGTAATTAATATGTTAAAATATGAGAAATTCATGAAAGAATAAAATATATAAAAAAAAAACGTACCAGATTTCGTGTAAAAAATCTACTGGAAATAAAAAAAAAATGCCTTGGAGAAAAGTTTAAAAAACTTGTCCTTGATGCTACAGTTACAAAAATTTATCATTAAAAACTTAGAAGTATATTTAATGTGATTTAAAAATAAGTAGGAAGATTTTTTATAACTCTCACACGATTCTTATAATAATTAATAGGAAATTTTAAAAAAAACTATAATATGTAAATTTCTTCCTTGCTTTCTTTCGAATCAATTAGTCGATTGACTGCAGCTTAAGCTCATTTTTATCTCTTCTGAACTAATAAATCGTTAGTTATTTGGCAAAAATATTTTTCTATTTTTGGTAAAAGGTTTTTTTATTCAAGCGATGAATACAAAACATGAATAGAAAAATGTAGCTATTAGTTTTTCTGGGTTTTTTTTAATCGGGTTAATAGCTTAGAATTTTTCAGTTCATGAAGTTATTATATGCATTACATATGGGTACTCTTTACGGTCACTTAATTTATTCATTTTTTTTATTAATAATATCTTCTTGAACTGAAAAATTCCCTGCTATGTAAAAATCACAATTTTTCGTAAAATGTATTTTTAAGAGAGGTATAGACATTTTTCATAGCGCTTGAACTATTTATTTCCTATATTAAATTTAACGTCAATTTTATTTATTATTACCATATCCTTAAAAATTAATTATTAAAAAAATTAAAAAGATATTTTTTTCCTTCATATTTTGATTCTATAACAGTAAATATTCTTTTATTAGCAGTTTCGGTTTTATTTATTGAAAATAAAGATGGAAAAAATAATCAGAAATATATGTAAGTGAAATAGTACGTTAGTACCAAGGTAAAACTCCTTTCTTCTTTAGAATAACTATTGCTGGTTTTATAAAAGCACTTATATAAAACATGTAATATTTGTGACTAAGTGACAAAACCCTTTATTAAAAACCTTCAATGTATTATAATAAAATTTCTCAATCAAAATAAGAAAATCTGTCCATACGTAATCAGAATCCTTTGAATTATTATAATAATTTATTAAAACTGATTATGTACAAATTTTTAGCAACGAACTGTAATATATATAACTAATCATTCTTTGCATACTTTTGTATTATATAAACTTATTATGCATACTTTTGTATTATAAACAAATAATAGCTTACAAATTCAAGTTATTAAATTATTTTAGTAACTCAAACCTAATTTCAATAAATTTATTTTTTAAAATGAAATAATTTATATGTAAATATTGTATTCGTTATATTAAAGTATTCTTTTACATTCAAATACAATTATTACTAAGTTATCCCATATAAAAACTATCAAAATTTTTATTGTTTAAATTAATAAATGCTCATACATTGACATAATTTGTGTTTGTTATACTCAGACCACTAATACTTTGAATATTATAGCTTTTTATATAAGTACATGCAATATCCGAATAGTTATCGAATCTTATATTAGTAAAGGAAATATTCGAATATTTATAGCATTTTATGTTAGTGAATATAAAATATTCACATACTCTACCAATAAAAACTTATAAATTAAATATTTATAATATAAGTATATTATAGTGCTCACATACCATTAACAGCATGCGTTTCCACCGTTACTGTAAGACTTTTGTGGTCAGAAAAGAAAGTTCCAATTCTTCTGCCTTGAACTATTCGGCTCACCGCATGTTCGTCTGTGCCGTTACATATAACGACAGCAATTCCACGTTCTAAAGCCCAGCTAGCAGCACGAACCTTTTTAAAAGATTATAAAAAATACACATATTTTTGTTATTTTTGCCAACACGAAACTTATTTTATTCAACTTTCACTTCAATTTCAGAGAAGAAAATTATTTCCTTTAAATCAGTGGTTCCCAAACCTTTTTAACCCATGGATCCCTTTTTTAAGTCAAAATTTGCCTCCCAAGTGAAAAAAGCTTCTTAAATGCATATATAAAAATTATAAATTTAAAAAAAAAAACATTTTGTTGAAGATTTTTTTCATTGAAATTGTAACTTTCGTTTAAAATAAAATAAAAAAACTAATGACTTGGATGAACTTTATGTAAGTCTCAACGTTTATGAGTAGCGACCGCAAATCCCCACGAGCGGTCTCTTACTTTTTTTTCTCTTTTTTTTTGTGATGGGGTTTTTTACGACATTGAATCCACGTTCTACCAAAGTCAACGATTTTTTTGTACAATAACCCATAATGCAGAACATAAAACTAGGATCTGTTTTTGTAGCCCGAATTTGGGGTATCCTTGTTCAAACATTGATTTTAAGTCCCTCATTTGTGGATATTTCAATCAGATACTCCAGTATTAGTATGGATTCATCTGTGTTTGGGATCTGAGTTAGTGCACGTGCAAAAGAGTTCAACATCCAGTTGGGAATATTCAAGTGAATTATTGTTATTCATTCAAATTTCAATAAAAATAAAAATGGATCAAAATTTTTTTTATTCTATATTAAATCTTGTGCGGACTTTGTCCAGGGACCCCAAAATCAATTTTAATTTTCCACGGACCCCCTGAATAATATCGGGAACCCTGGAGGTCCGTATGGATCACTTTAGGGGAGCCACTGCTTTAAATAGTCACTGACGGGAAGTGTCTTAAATTTCATAATTTTCAAGTATATCAATATATTTGTTGTACATATTATATAAAGCTCAAAAGCCGTTAATGTGCGGATTACCTAGTTAATGCGCAGATTAGATGATTTGCTCTTTTAAAATTTGGAATTAATTTTTCCGCATTTTATCTCGATTATCTTCACATTAGAAGTTTCCGTATCGTAAACAGTTCAAAAGTTTTTTTTTCTCTCATTTCCTTTTTGTTGTGAATTTTGATTGAAAAAGTTGACTCATCCCTGAATAATTCATTCTAAACATTTAGAAACAGAGTGGAAGGGACAGTAAATGCATTCAATAAATGACTCCTAGAATTAATTTATAATAAATTTAGTTAGAACGACCAATGTCTTCTGGAAACAAATTAATAAATACTAATATCTAAGAATAATTTTATCATATGTTTCACACATTCATTTTGTAAGGCACCCGGCCGCAGGTGCCCTACTTCTACATTATCCTCACGACCTAAATCTGTTGGAAGGAACGAAGAAGCAGCCATATCGTTTATCTTAATATCACTTTATAAGATCTTAACTCTTAAACAATATACAATAATAGTACTAATATTCAATTCAAGTGAATCTGAAGTGAAAGGACACACTATTCGTATTACCAAATAATCGCGTAATCGACCACTATACCTAACTCTACAGACTATTTCTAATCTCAGTAACTACACAGTTCTTAATAATTCAATTTAACAGTCTTACCGCTATATCTTGGGTAAACAGCAATTCGCTTGATTCTAACTGACGTGGCTTTTATTCTTGTGGAATGGTATCCACCTTTAACTTGATCGCACAGGTACGGATAGATTAAATCTTGAACTCGGGGTTTCCTCTCACTTTAACTTGGGAGTTCGTACACATAGACCTCGAATATTCACTTCTCATAGCCACACCGCGTACGCTAAACTTCTACTATTTATAAGATTCCTAATTTGAATATCACGCTTCTCTTCTCGAGTTGGTTGGAAAGAATTGCCATTCTGGCCCCAAAGAAATCCTAGAGGATAATTAGTTGAAATCGCGATGAGCCCGTCACAATTTCCTTTATTGTGTAACCATTGAACCATTGGATTCTTTGTATTATAGTTCTTCAACTGATTAATGATGGATTCTATCCACTAATTTATTATTTGTTTGATTGTAAATAAAAACAAGGTTTAATTTAAACGTACAGGAAACGTTCCCCAAAGATCTCATTTTCACTTTAACGAGAGCCTAGTAGGTAATGGACAGATTATCTAGGTAATTCGTTGATTACCTAGGTAACTTGAGAAATGAAGCAATTTTCTGCACTTTAACGGATAACCTTAGTTAATGCATGGATTACCTAGCTAATATGCAGATTAACAGATTTATGCACTTTAACAGAAACTCATCCACTTCTGAACATAGACGTAAGAGACGTAGTAGTTCAGTGAATAAGATTCGTTGCCGGTGATTATGTACAGAGTCATGGGTTGGAGTTCCGATTCTTCAAAAGAAAGACGATAAAATAATGAGGCTCTCTGGTAGCTAAAAATGTACTTATTTTCAAAATTCTTTTTTAGAGTAGTTTGGCAGCTCGGAGAGGATGTACCAGCCCTCTGGTATCGATGGTCTCTCCTGAATTAAGCTCAAAATTACGAGGTTGAGTCGGCCACTGACTATTTTCATGTAGTTCTATATGTTTAGGTCATACATTAGTAGTTAATTAAGGTTATAGTACAACTCAGTTTTATTAAGGAAATGTGGATAATAAGGGAAAAGGTGTTCAATACTGGACATATGTCCCATTGTTATAAACTGAAAGAATTGCATTAAGGTTTCAATTACATATTCATGAGAAAACAGATTTGCAATAGAAGATATGGAACGTATACTGTTTTGTCATTATTGTTAAAACACGTTAATCATTATAATAATTCCCTATGAACTTTTTTTTTATTTTTGATCCCTCTAAAAAATAATAAGAAGTAATGAAATGTAAAATTACTAATATATAACGCGAAGTACTAGAACAGGAATAATTGCAGGATCTATTCTTTTAAAACATCAATATTATTCTTAATTAATTTTAGAAATAAATTCTAGATGCAAATTTGAAGGATAATTTCTGTATTTTTTTGTAAGAAATTTTCTGGAGGTAATATTTAAAAAAATATATGGAGACGTTTATTCGGAAACCCTTGGGTGTAAGTAAGATAACTATGTTTTTCTAAGATAATTTAATATATGTATTAAGTGTTATAAACACGATTTCTTGTTTTTATTTATGTAACATAAAGTTTCACCTTAGATTCCATGCCTCCCAATCCTACTCCTGACTTTTCACCAAACACGATGTTACCATCTAGGGATGGACAATATGTGTACAAAAAGCGAGCCCCATCTTGACTGGGTGGTAATGTATAAATGCCATCAACGTCGGACATAAGAATCAAAAGGTCTGCTTTGACTTCAGCTGCTAAATGGGCTGCGAGACTGTCGTTGTCTTTAATGTTCATCACCTACGGAAGAAAGCTCGAAATTAATATCACGGAACATAATACAAAAAACATTCCAGAAATAAATTTTGTTATTTTTCACTCAGGTGAGTTATATTACAACTAGTGAAACTCACTTTCACAATAAAATACAAATTTTACCTATTTTATCCAAACAGTCATCACACTGACATTGATACATTTTTTGCACCATGAAAACAAAGTTCAAAAACTCTTCCGGTAAAAATTGGTGTCTAGCGTTCTTATGAAATTCTTCATGACCATTTGTTCATTTTCTTTGCTTGCAATGTGAAGTCCGAATAGCTCTGATTTTAACGCAGGAAAATGTTGGAGGGGGAAAGATTGGGGCTGTAGGCTGGATGATTCAATCTCCCATCTGAGACGATGAATGTATTTTTCAGTGTCCCTTGCTGTATCGGATTACATTGTCCTCTAAGAATAAAATCCGTCGACTCAAATACCCTGGTCTCTTACACCGAATGGCGTACTTCAGTTTCATTAATGTAGAAATACTCAATTGCACTCAGCTGAGCTTGAAACCTTCACACTGTTGCTTATCTCTATTCCTTAGCACAGTGCTTCTAAAACTTTCAATATTTGTGACCCAATTTTGAATGATAATTTTCATAGCTCCCCCTTCATACAATGACAGTGCATTGAATTCAATAATAATAAGCTTTGACACTAAAGTTACAATACGATTTTAATTATAAAACGTACAAATTATCAAGATAAGAATTAAATTTTGTATATGACAAGCTCGTGGGATAACTGATAAGTAAAAAATTCGAACTAAGTATTGATGGATTATTGATAAAATGCATTGTGAAGTACTAATACATTTATAAGTATATTATATCAATGTAAAAATGTATTTTATTTTTATTCTGTCAGAATATATTTTCTTTTATTTCCTTTCAGTAAATTAATTTATTTTTTAAAAAAAATAATCTTTTATTTTTGACTTTTCGATATGTTCGCGCCCCCCTGGTAGGATTCACGTCCTCCTGGGGGGGGGGAGGGTACACCACATTTTGAGAAACATTGCTTTAGTACTATGCGCAGGCGTCATTTTTCACCAGCTTTCGCTCATCCCTTTGTGAATTCAGAAAAAATTGCTTTTTGTCACAACACACAATTTGTTTTCTTACTTTGTAATACAATTCCAAGAGGGAAAAAAACAACAAACAACGAATTTCATTTTTGGAATATTCCTTGCATATAACAAAATTATCCACTCAAATTGAAAAAATTGGATAAATATATACTCATAGTATCAATATTAAAGATAATGGTCATAATCAAACATCAAAAGAAAAGAATGTCAAAATTATTGTCATATTAGTTTGTTATTTATGTTAAATAGATAGAATGATTAAGATTTAATTGAACTACGTGTCTGCCACGGGCGTATTCAAAAGAATAATAAATTTAGATAAAAATGTAAAAAGATCCAGTTTAAATCTTTGAGAAGAGAGTCATTTATTCAAATTTAGAAATGAGTGTAATTTCAACTTCTCTCAAAATTATTAAAGTACCTTGGATCTCATTATAGATCTACCTCCGATTTTCTCATTCCAAAACTAATTATGGATATCTTTTATATAATAAATCGATATTCTCAAGACATACAGTACCTTCTATTGTTTCAAATGAAAGTAGTACTCATTTTCAATGCATATTTTTATTGATAAATATTTAATAACGTTTTAATATATATGTTACCATTAAAGTGTGAAATCCATTATTTCATAGAATAACTAGGTATTTCATGAAATAACTAGACAAGTCAGGTAAAGTATATAAAATTATTGAATTCTACGATTTAACTAGGTATTCTATAGAATAATGTTTACTTGATAATTAAAATATGAAATACGACACTCGAAAGTTTTTTGAACCGGTTCTAGCTGCTTTAGGAAGGATTTTTCCGATTAGAAACTAGAGACGGCCGAATAAAACAATTGTACTCTGGATATTAATTATATCGATTCAGTATATATCAGTGAGAATTAATTTCCATTGAATAAGTTCCAAATATTGACACAAAGCTTCGATCTGTTTCAACTACTCAAAGTTGCGGTACTGGACAAGGATTTAAAAAATGCTCGTGTAAAAAAAATGTGTAATAGTAAAAAGTATGCTTGTTTCAAAAATAATAAACAGTGCAATACAAAGTGTCAACACAGCAATCCTTGCTCTAATAAATAATGAAAAGTAAAATAAAGGTATCTGATGAAATTTAAATTAATATTCTCTTACATTTTTGTATTAAAAAAATTACACAATGTTTTTATGAAGCAACAGTTTTTCTTTCCAGCATGTAATTTTGTTGTGTGATAATATTTAAATATAATCTATTTGTGCACAACATATTCTTTTTTCTCCTTTCTGTTTAACTAACGTTAGCAATAATAAATAATATCATCTGCTTTCCCTTATTATTTATGAATTATTCATCCGCAAAAGGGATAAAGTGTATTTTCGAGAGATTTTAGCTCTTTATGATCAATTAATTTATAAAATGTGTTTGAAATTGTTTGTTTTTCACTTTAACGGTCTATCCTTAGTTATTTCATAAAATACCTTATTTCATAGAATAATTACGTAAAGTATGAACTTTTTCATCTATTATATACTATAACTGACCTGTCTAGTTATTTCATGAAATACCTAGTTATTCCTTGAAATAATTGAATTATATAACTTTAACGGTAACATATACATAAATTATAATCATTAGTTAAAGGGAAATTCTGATTCTGTAATAAATATTTATTTCCATACATAACCACATCGGAAGATATTATTAGTAAACTCTCTCTCCGAAAAAGTGGATTTTAGTTAAAAATAGTTTTATTCACCAAGAAAAATTAAACCTGAATGCTTCTCTTACAAAATTTAAAAAATAAAGTTACAATAAATTACCGCTGCCTCATTGTACTTGGCAACACCAGATGTATAATCAACTTCAGGAGGTACAACTGTGTCATTTGTATTCACTATTGGTATGATGTTCAATGCCAGAAGCTCAAGAACCGTACTCTTCAGATTATGTCGACTCACTGTATTATAGAAATCCGGTTTTGTTACAAGTACCTAGAAAGGAATAGATTAATTAGGATTACTTACGAATTACAAATATTCCGTTAGGACTAGAGTTACATTAATAGTAATAATCGAACCCTCACATTTGTTAAAGGATTCCTTTTATAA
>BMAV01012653.1:54273-84436 GCA_019973955.1 Trichonephila inaurata madagascariensis
GTGCGATTTTTTCTATGCAATCTTTTTTTATGCGGTATATGAATTTCAACGGCTTTGGAGCCACTATAATACTTTCTATCTATCAATGTACCAGTGGCGTAACAGAGAATGTTATGGCCCCCCTACAAAGTCAGGTTTTGCCTTTAATATTTTATAAATTAGGTAAATATGTACAAGGTGTGAATCATGTCCTGGGCCACCTAGAGTCCCGAGGTTGTGGGGATGTACGTTACGCCACTGTATATATATATATAATGTACATATATACACTTCAAGACTCTCTCTTCATTTGTTATAAACAGTCTCCCGACAAGGCACGTTCAGTTGCTTTCTCTCAACACGCCAACAGCCCTCACTTGATTGAGGAAACTTTAAATGACTATAGCATTACCAATAATTTGATAGATTATGTAGACGGACAAGAAGAACCGGATTCTTTGAGAGTGGATAAAATATATGCAGGGATACAGCTTTCCAACAAATTGGGAAAGCATTTTCTAAAAAAAGATACCAGTTCCGAAAGGAGTATGAAATTTCAAAAAGAGCTTCGATCACGCATATCTGGTTATCGTGACATTTACAAGCAACTGACCAACCGACCTTCGTAGCAAAAACTTATCTCTTACTTTATGGTGCCAAAAAAAAAATAATAAATCAATTGAAATTTTATCTTCAAGTGACGAAAGCGATTTTGAACTAATTCATCACAAGAAGATGAAAGCTTTGGATTACGATGAGTAGCAGTGAATTATGTATGTGCATTTTGAAAACTTATCCATGTAAAACTAAATGTTTTTAAAGTGTTTCCATGTGTAATTTAATTATTTATTTTGTCATGGAAGTACTTTCTCATAAATTTCGTACATGACTGGCTATTTTCTAAGTGCGACTTTTTTTATGCGTGGTCCCTCTCTACCGCGTAAAAAAACTTTTTGTAGTATTTCGATGAATTTGTTTGTTATATGTAAGAATTTATGAAATATTTTCGAATATATTTTGTGCGGTTATTTTTATGTGAGCTCCCTATCTACCGCACAAAAACAGGTTCTACTGTTCTTAATAAACACATTTACGTTTGCCGTATAATTGCATTATATAATGTATTTTTTTATTTTGTTACTCAATTAAAATCTCTATATCGTTATATTCAAAGTAAAACTACTACAAAACAATAAATATACTTTAAATAAAACACATTTAGAAGTACTCAAACGTGTGTAAACTTTGCGCAATGCTTTTAGGGTAGAACAAAATTTTAATACAAAAAATGGTTTCGCCACCCTTAAAAGTTTCAGAACCCCTGATCTAAAGTTCAACCTTATAATTACGGATGTCTCAAGAAAACTTCTATGATATCATTACTGAAGCAAGAAGATTCCGATCTTATAATTACTGACGCAAGCAATAAAAAGTTCAATCTTACATTTATTGCCTAACAAATTGTGGTGTATTTCTTACTTGAGCAATATTTACTCCATATTGTGAGAACATGACATCGTAAAGTGCCATTAGGCCACTCTGTCCGACTGCGGCGGCAGCTCTTGGTTCTGGACGGACGATTCCCTGAAAGAAAAAAAAAAGAGAACAATAATTGCTCTGATATTTTTTGTTTTTAATTATAGTCCACTACTTGTATATGAAATTTCAAGGGAACATGGTACGATTTAGAAAAATATCTTTGATTTAATGGTTTGTTTTTTTTTTTACTTTAAACCATGTATTACGTAAAAACGTTTTCGTGCCCAAATTCCTACAAAAAGCTAGCCATTTATTTTTTTAAATAAAAATTTAAAAATTTATGAAGAGATTATAAAGTGCTACTCCTACTGTAATTGAGATACACACGTGAAATTTGATATAAACATGAACATCAAAGTATGTTACAAAAGTTGGTGTTGGTTTTCTGTTAACAACACTGAGATATTCGTAAAATATATATATTTTTTAATGTTTATTAAAAATTCCTTGAAAAGTATACAAATTCTAAATTAAACTATTTTTTAAAAAAATAAACATTGCTTTGATTCAAAAATGTATACCAAATTTTGTTACGTGTACTAATAGCAATAGGTAGAAAAAATATCTAAGCAATTGGCACGATAGAAAAAACCTTTAGTATTTTGAATGAAGATAATCTAGTTATTTTTTTTCTTCCTGAGATAAATCAGCTTTTTTTTGCCGTTGGAATGTAAATAAAAAAGAACATAAAAGTTGTTATAGCTCTGGATTTTTTTTTAACTTAGGACTTTCAAATTTTGTGAGATTATAAAAAAGTGTATGAAAAATAATTTTAACTAAAAAAATTTATTTGAATTTTTTATTTATTTTTGTATATTGAATCGTATTGTGTCCCCTTAAACCAGGGGTGGACAACCCTTTTGGTAAGAGTGCCACTATCTGTTAGTAAATCATTATGCGTGCAACTTTTCCAACAAACAAAAAGATATAAAAAGGTGAAAAACTTACTTTATTTTTACTAAGCTTTTGAGGTATAAAATAAAAATGAGTAACTTTAAACATTTAATTCTAATTTATTCTTTAACTGTCAGTACTTGCTTAATGTGGCTTTTAAATTTGTAGTTTTTTTACCAAGTCATCTGTATTAGGATTAGTTCTTCAAGATGCTAACAAAATTATAGGTTGTTTAAAGTGTATATCAGTTAATTTTTAACGATATTATGATTTTGTATTATGTTCGTAATAGAAAACATTTGTTCATAAACATATAATGATCCAAAATTACAACAATATCTGACAGTCAAATCGTGTAAATTGCTTATCGATTCAAATTTCCAAAATTCAATATAATTTGGATTACTTGAATTCCAAATAAGTTAGTTGTATTTACTTTTCACTTTAGCATGGCGATGTAGGTTAATAATTCCTTTTTGGATTTCAGGTGATTAACAATTAACGTCGTGAAAAAGAAATTGAAAAAGATCATCAAGATTACAAGAAAATCAGCATTTTTTTTTTTTTTTTTTTTGTTACCTTGAAAATTATATATAACCTAGTACATTGAATGAATCCTACAAAATGAATATTAAATTTTTAACTCTATTATAGCTTGGAACATTATTAACTGTGGTAGGTAGTTACTGCATAGAAACGTGTTAATCTTTTTTCTTCAAAGACAAAAGATGCAAAAGTTTGTTTACCAAAGACATAAGACCAACTCTAGGGTAGAAAAAATACAATATTTTCCTTGTAACCTTAAATTCAAATTACTGAAATGTCCCATAATATTAGTAAGAAAAGCTTTATCCCATAGCCAGTCTTCATTCTAGAATAGCAAGCACTCACCCACAGCAGTTTATTGTTTCCTTCAAGATATTTTTTTTTAAAGCACGCTCCCTCAAATTCCAGAATCTCATTAATGCACTTCCTTTGAAAAACAACGAAGGAGTATTTTTTACATGATAATTTTCTATAGTAATTCAATTCATTAAGTGTGATTAAATTAAATTTTATGGGGTTTTTTACTTGAAACAACCGCATTTTAATGAAATTGTAAAGAAATTGTTATTTTTTTATTACGTTTACAAATTTTTCAATAAGTCTTCGCGAGTTACTGAAGACACCTCCGCATTAAAAACATTATAATAACGTCATAAAAAAGGGCTTTTTAATATCCTATGTCAACAATTAATTAGAATTATTTAAAATTTTATAATTCTCTCATCCCTTTGAGTTCTCACATTCTTATTCTTGTCTTATAACGCCATCTACAGTTTAAATTTTCAACTAATTTCTTACAGATTTGTTTTTTAAATTAATATGTAATTGTAAGCTTTAAAAAGAAAAAAAACGAACTTTTTCTCGTCATTTGCTTGATTTTATACAAATTTTTAGAATAATTCGTGCACTGTTGACCCATTCTGTATTTAGCGCATTCCTGTTTTTGCCAGAAAATTCTAAAGTTCTTCGAGGTTACTGTTCCGTACACTCTTTAACTAATTCAATGTTCTTGTTTCTCTTAAGGCAATAACTGGCACATCGTTTCAGATAATCTACATTTAAAAAAAATGGAAAACATGAAGAATTTTATTTTTCTGTGGTATTATGCAAAGCTATGTTAGAAATTGAATTTGTAATCAGAGCCGGCGCTAGGGGTGGGCAAGCCGGGCCCCTGCCCGGGGCGGCAACCTTAGGAGGCGTCAAATTGGCTGTAAAATTAACTAGTTTATGAAGAAAATAAACCAAGATTACCCAGGGGTTCCACGAGTCAAAATTAAAATTCGAAAAAAAAAACTAAAAATATGTATGCAAAATATTCACATTTTCTATGGAGTTCTAGAGTTTTTTTTTTTTTTTTTTTAACGAGTACTCATTAGTATTTAAAGCCGTGTTTCCCAACGCTGGTCCCATGGGGGAAAGGGGAGAGAGCGATAAAGAAGAATTTCGGCATCCGGTTCCTTCTCTTTCAACTAATTTCCTACAAGTGTTACTGCTTTGTATGCGTGAATTCGGGTACTATTGAAAGAGATAGATTTTGGCAGAGATTAGTCTCAACAAAAGTGATGAAAACACGGTCAAGTTTTATGAATGAAAAGAAAGGGGCAGAATGATCCTGAGAAAAAGACACTTTTTCGAAGAAAACTGAGGGAATCTTGTGTGAATTTGACTTCCGCGCGCGCGAATTCATTCTTCTTCCTTCCTTTTAGCTTCCTCCTGTGCTTATTTATTTTTCATTTTACATACATAAATATAGATGTCATCAGTTTCGTATAATATTTTAATGTTGATTAACATTTTTAAGTATGTGTGTTTTCGTAGCTTCAATGTACCGTCGTATAAAAATAACTTCTTTAGTCCCTTATAAAGGACGATAGTAGGTCATTTATAATGTAAAACATTAATGAGCTTTTCAGTACATTCCTTAATTATTTACCATTCCTAAAGGATCCTATTAGCAATAGCTCGTAATTGAAATACAACGTAGTTATATTTATTATGATGATTTTGTTTTGTAATTTTAATATATTGTGATAATTTTGTTTAGTTATAAATAAACTAGTCTATAATTGCTAAATATTTAATTTAATTGTTTCAAACCGTTTAAAGAATTTTCAAAGAAAAATAAAAGTTAATTTTACTTATATAGACATATTTTTTCTTTTTATTGAATGTGACATGTGAAATAAACATATAATTTTTCTAATATATTCTAAGACTGTGTTAAGAAAACCATTATTTTGTAAGATCAAATTTTAAAAACTTGAACAATATATATATACATATTTTGCATATTATTGCCATTTTAAGAGGAATTTGCACGATGCTTTTTTAATTAAGATCTTTTACACCAGTGATTCCCAAAGTGGTCTATATAGACCCCCAGGGGTCTATGACGACCTGCAAGGGGTCCACGTCAGCAAAAATATAGTTTGGCGGTCAATGAAGTGTAAGTGGGGGTCTATGTGACAGTGGCTCTCATTAAACTAGATCGTGACTTTAATTTTAAAAGAAAATTTAATCAAGTGGAAACTAAATTTTACTTATTTAGCAGATTTATTTACAAAATTTAATAAGGTTAATTTTTACCCGTACAAGGTGACAGTATAAATTTTTTTTAAACAGGAACCATTTCAGCGTTTCTTTCCAAAGTTAAGCTAAAGAAGTATAATACTGGAGGTCCGGAACTTTTTCTCAAATTAGCCCAGCCAATCTGTCAGCACGTTTTAACCTACGTAAACATTTAACTGCCTTTTCTTGAGATTTTGAAACCAGGTTTGAGAATGCTTTGAGTATGGTAATACCACAGTAGGCGATGAATTTATATGTTCATATTGAAAAAAAAAAATGTCACAAGACAACAGGAACTGATAGTGATATGCACCAATGAAGATTTTAAAGTTTAGAAACGCGGGTGCCAGGAATTTTGGGTGTGTGTGTGAGAGAGAGAGAGAGAGAAATTACAGTATAAATTTTAAAAGGACTTCATATTGTGCCCTTAAAAATTAGTGTTTTGAATTTGAGTGTTATAAGTGCAAATGTGAACAATGATGAATAATAAACTAGTTATGAATAGCAGAAATATTAAGTGAATGACAATATTTACATTTTCTAAGATATAAATATTTTTTTCTTTATATATTGAATACATTTTTGTGATTTACTTATTGTTTATTTAACGTTTCTCAGATTAACTTAAATAAAAAATTTAATTCTGAAATCCTTCTTAAGGAATATTTTTTCAAATTTTAAATTAAATTTGCAAAATTCAAAAATGTTCAATCTCAGAAATTAATTTCAATTGGCGATTTAATTATATTTATAAAAGGGATTCTATAAGTAGGAAGCACATACATCACACACACGCTGATTTGAGGCATTTTAACACAACGTTAAAAAAAATATAAATTAAATTAATTTTATCTTTTCAGTATTACAGTTACTGCCTTATTTATTACTTTTTGACACTAGATTTTTAATGCCGGATGATGTCCTACAGATATATATCCTTTTAAATATGTACTTATTCTATAGTTTTTCTTCAAAAAATATCTGAAGGTGCGATCATTTTTATCACAGATTGAAGCAGCAAAAAGTATCCACAAATTTTTTAAGTAAATTTTTTAAGTCTCTATTTTATGAAATACTTAATTTTATTATTTACTGTAGAAAATAGGGGTTTTTTTTCCTAATTTATAAAATATGGACTTGTATTAGACGAAATAACACATTTGTAAGATTGGGGGTTTTCTTTCCTCTTCTGTGAAACAGATGGCAGCACAATTAATGTAAGAAATATATTGATTTTGATTCAATATAAAATCGATTCATAGTTAGTTTTTACTCCTTAAAATATCCTGATTACTCCAACTCCCAGATTTTTATAATCCAATTTAAAGCAAAAAATTTACATTTCAAAGTTTATGTTACTTATTTATCAAACGGCATGTTAGAAGGGAAACTACTCAAACGAATATTGCTTTGTTCTTCTGCGCATAAACCTTTAAGAAATTGTAAGAAGTTCAAAGCCTCTCTTTCTAGCTTTTGAATTATTACTTAAAATAATGAACATTTACAAACTTTATTATACATATGTTAAACATCGTGCTTAAAATTGTTCAAAACAATGATTAATTACCATAAATATGAATCTCTCTCAGGGGCGTAGCTACCACTGTATTAATGCTACAGGGCCTCTAAGCGGCAGAGGCCCCAACATATGCGAGGAAAATTTGTTAATAGACTAAGGGGGCCCCAAAAAGGGTGTGCAAGAAATTTTTATATGGGGCCCACTCAAGACTAGCTGCATCATCTAGTCTCTCTTGAGAATTTTAGAGCAAAATATCGTTTTCATAGACTAAAATAAGCTTTTTTTGGTTGAAATTTGTATGTAATATAAAACTCTACTGAGACAAGAGTCAGGAAATTCGAATTCAAAATTCCTTATCCAGGTCATAAAAAAAAATATTTATACATGTTGTCTTTTAGCTGATAGATGGCGCCACATGATGACTTGATACCTGTTACTAATATGCAGATATGAATTCGAATGAGTATAGTTAAATTTATGATATCAAAATATTAATTTTTGTTGTACCTCAAAATGTGAAGAATATTAACGAATGGATTAGATGGAAATATCAGGTTTCTTCAATTTACTGTTACAATTCTAAATAAAAATGAATCAATGTAAGATTCACAAATAACTTAGCATTAAAATTCATATAAATGCAAGGAAAAAGTAATTTAATACACACACGCAGCTTGAGCTCCAAATATATGACTGAAGATTGTATTATACAAAAATAATTATAAAAATATTATTTTAAGTGATATGGAAAATTTCTACAAAATAATTTAGTAATTAATTTTATTTAAAGAGCTAATGACCCCCAAACAAATTAATGAACTGATTTTAAAAAAAAAAGTCATTCATGAAGAAGGTTAGTTCATGAAATAAACAGTTAATTGTATTACCAGCAAATAAATAAAATAAATTAATAACTATTTTAAAAAAATGGTTGGACCGAAACATTTTCAGCCAGCAGAATCTGAATGTACTTGAATAAAGGAGTATAATCTGCTACATATTATATTTATTCTAACTAATTGTGTAATATTCCATTTTAAATAAGCCAAACTTGAACCCTTTGTGAAAAATATATTTCTTTTGTGTTTTCAAGCTTAGTTATTTGTGAATAAAAAATTAAATGATTTTTTTTAAACTAACGCAATTAAAATAATTCATAATGCATTAGAAACATTTTTAAAAAATTTTTGAATTTATAAGAAGAAATTTTATATTTACATCTAACAAGCTGAATAAATAAAAATGGGCAAAGAATTTTTTAAATACTTGATCAATGTCTTTCTGAGAAATGTCTTTTAAATCAATTTAATTTAGAATTGCATCTCAGAACAGGCATTCATTTTTTGAGTTGACAATCAATAAATTTACCTTCAGATATCATTCGTCTTCTAAAAAATGCCAATTTTCATTAGAAAAAGGAAACTATGCATTAAATTCGAAAAACCGTTCATCGTTTCTTCATTTTTTTCCATTGTGGACAAAATATCTTGTAAAAAATGGGAGAAAATATAAGAACTTATTTTAATTGCTTTTTAAATTTTAAATACTTATTTTATTTAAACATGTTTCAGCTAATTATTTTTAAAGCTGTTCCAGTTCTGGGCATTGTGATACGTAGCATAATTAATACAAATGCATGTTCATGCTGTTTGCATATTATTCTATTGGTTTAATAAATAGGTTTCTTTCAATCAGTTGTGCATCTCTTTGAAAGCAATAACACCACGTTTAAATAATGCTTTAAAATTTAAAAAAGCCTTGATATCTTTAAATAAAACTTAAATAGAGCACTAAAATGCTAGTTGACTGAACTCTGAAAAATAGCAAGTATCTATTATACAAGCAACAAAATATTTCCAACTGTATACATTATTTAGACAGTAGAGACCTCTTGCTCACTATTTTCAGAAGCAAATCATTAGGCCAAATATTTAAATATTTTTCACAAAATTTTCCAGTAGTTTTCACAATTCAGCAATTAGAATCTTTAAAAATTCAAATTGATAATCGCTATTCTGTTTATTAATTTATTTTTATTTTACAAATGCCACACACTTCAAATAGCACCTATAAAAGGAATGGAGAACCTGTGGTACGCGTGCCATTGTTGACATGTGACGCAAGGTTTTTGGCATGCCAGTGATCAAAAAATGGTTTGCTTATTATTTCAAAATCCCAAAGTTCACTCTGAAGTATTATTAAAGTTTACCTGCATTATATTTACGATTTTTAACAGTTGTTTAACATGGCTAGTCCAGCAAAAGAACAGAAAGTGCAAGTTAGTAAGTGTAACAGGAAATTTCCAATTTGGTGGACCGAGAAACATGGCATTATTAGTAAAGGCGACAAAGTGTTGTGTGTTTTATGTTCTGGAATAGTGGTATGCAGAACATCGTCTATAAAACGGTATTTTGAAACTAATCCGAAACCCTCTTGTCAAAAAAAGTGAACAACAGCAAAAATAATTAAGTGCTTAGAAACCGTTTGGCAGATGACTCAAATTCAGCATATGTATTCTACAAAAAGTAACATCTTACAATCCTAATAATATAAGTTATTTGTCGTCCACACAATCTGCACCAACAGAAGTCACACTAATGTTACTTTAGTTAATTTAGAAATTAATTTAATGTGTTAATTTGAATTATACGTATAACTAAAACATTTATAACTATACAGTACAAAAGTTATTTTTTCGTAGTAGATAGAGTTTTGTGTTGTTAGTATTGTTTTATTATTTTCCCAATTATCACGTCAGAATTATTTGACGGCACGTCTATACCTCATTAAACACTTCTTTAGAGAAAATGGCACGTTGATCCATAAAGGTTCGCCACCCCTGACCAATCCCATTAGTGCACTCACTACAAATAGCATCTATGCCATTAGTGCACGTGCTCTTCAATACTTTCCAAGGAACTAGTTTGATATCGGGGGTAATGGTGCCAAGCGCTGCTTGTTGCTGGAATGGAATCCAATATGGCGGTCTAGCGGTAATTTAATGATACACAATAATTTTAAAGAATTGTTTTGAAATACATTGAAATGTATTTCGAATGAAGGATATAGGAAGAGATTGAGAATAACCTAGATCAATCAATAAATAATGAACATCAATATTAGGTAATAAAAAGTAACATGTACTAATAATAGTATTATAAGCAGCATATAATAATCTTATAATATTCTTTTATCGTAATTATATATATAATAGTCATATAGTACGATTTAATAACAGTTATTAGAAATAATAATCATGTAATATAATTTAATAGTAATTTTTTTTTTATAAAAAAGAATAATCGTCGTATTGTAAAAAAATAAAAATAATGCATAAGATTACAATTATTACATAATTATGAATAACAACATAATTATAAATAAATAACATAAGAATAGCTATAAATAAACAACAAAAATAGTTATAAATAAATAACAATAATAATTATAAATAAATAACAATATTAATTATAAATAAATAACAAAATATGTAATAATATTTATAAATAAATATTAAAAGAAACAATTATAAGTAACGAATATTATGTGATTATTACTCATAGTAATAATTGCATTTTTGTATTACATTATGAATAAATTAATTACATAATAAATGTTAAAATTAATTAAGAATATCGATTACAAAGTAGTGAAAGCTTGCAATATGAAACCTGCACTGCAAGTTCCTTCAACGAATTTCATCGAACAAAGAACGTAAAAAAAAAGAAGCATTTTTAAAACGTAAATTAAAACGAAAATAAACGATTTATAGCGATACTTAAAAGCACAACACTTATTCTCTTAAGAAAAAAATATATATTCTAGTACGCACTCATTTTAGAAATATCCATATTCGAAAATGGCACAAAATGAAACAGAAGACGCAAACAATAGAACAATTATACTGAAAATGGTTAAATTTTTGCAGAAATCAATTAAAATCGTCTGAAATTAATAGGGTTACCGCGGGAAAAAAACAATGAAAGTTATTTCTAATATACGTTGTCCCCATGGCAACCACATCGACAGACGATAAAAATATTAAGGTAACCATATTGTAATGTTATCGCCCATCTTGGCGAACATAAACAACAACTTGGCGCTATTACCTCCGATATCAAACTAGCACCCTTTCCAATAAGGCAACCAAAACCACATTTAGCGCAGGGCGCACGTCAAAATGTTCGGCGGTTATAGGCTGACCAAAAAGTGACAGAAAGTACAGTCAAGTAAGTCGGCGATACCAATTCGGGAGAGTGGGACTTCATACAGTCATGCCTTGTCAACAGTCTATGGTTGTGACTTGGTCTGTAAAATATTGTGTCTTTTGTGTATAAGTTAACACCACACACACACACAGTGGATAATATAAAACACACATTTATCTATCTCGAGAATGGCAAGACCCTCTGTGATTCATAGTCTCGGAGTAACTGCTCGAAACTGAACCAGTAGGGTTGCCAGATACAATATAAAATATATACAAAGAAATGCTACAGAGCCAGCCGCCACAAGTCTAAGACGAGGTACAGCAGCTTTTCTGGGAGCTTCAGGAACCTAGGAAGGGTTCTGGTTCAAAATTGTCAGGCCTTGTCCTTCGAAATCTCTGCAGCCCCCAGTTTAAAATTATACAGTCGAATCTCTGTATTGCGAATTTTTCTATAGAGCGTTTTCCAGGAACAAAGAACTTTTCACGATTTTCTTCCTAAAATAACCTCCTAACAGCGAAGTGCATTTTCTATCTAACGAACTTTTTCTTTTGGGATTCAATTTTTCTTCTCCCTTTTTTTAAAGTAATTCTGGGCTTTTCAAGTTATTCTTTCTTTTAACTCATTTTATGGTGTTCATAAATCTTGAACTGGTTTTATTAGGCATCTAGCTTCCCGAGAGCAATAAAATTCTGGACGTTTCATCTAAGAAGTGCACCTTTGGGGGGGCGGGCCGGTCATCCAGTTCACTGGAAACGTCTTTGATATCCCCTTTCACTCTCAGGGGAGTTGTCTTGTGTCCCTGTGTCTTTGAACTAGTTCATTTGTAGTGTTGATCAGCCGTACTGGTAACTTAATTTCTTGTAGCTCGAAAATGACAAAACTTAAGAGCTTGAGCATCAAAAAAAATAATTAATTCTTCAGGAAGTTGATAAGGGCAACAAGGAACTTTCCTTACAGTTTTTCTTTTCTTTCTTTTTGACAGGTAAGATGTATAAAATAAATATTATTAATTTACAAAAAAGTGTGAATAATTACTTTTTTTTTTAATATATAGCGTTTATGAATTTAAAATTTGCTTTATATGTAGTTTATGAAGAAAATTGAAAGATGAACCTTTATACAACGAACTTTTTTCGGAATTTAGCTACTTCGTTATATAGAGGTCCGACTGTATTTGAAGGTCATATTATTAAACATTCTCGATGAATGAAAGGTCGAAATTCTCGTTTGGTCTTTGGATCACGAGGGCTCCTATTTGGATCCTATTTTGGATCATCTATTTGTTAATAAAAAATAAATTTAAATCATTTTGATAACAATTAACTTCGTTCTCCCTTAAACATTGTCTATTACATCCATCTGTAATAATAACAAATATATTCAAAAAATATTTTGAAAAGATTTTAAATTATCAAATATCTCTGAGAGATCATTATCATACTCCTCTTCTGATGTTTGCAGGGTATATCTAATTCTAACAACGATTTCATGATCAAGGTAAATTTGTTGTGTACTATTTCTGTTTATTCAAGAGAGAATACGTTGTCTAAATACACATGAAAAATAACAGAAAAACTATGTAACAGTTCAGAATAAGATCAACTATTTGATCAGCTTTTTCTGATTTAATGTTGTTCATTTCAACTCAGAAGTTAAGATATGGAATTGAATAGAAAATTCTCTCTGTTTCAATATCTCTCGCACGATTAAATACAGTGTATTCTAGAGTTTTAAGAATTTTATATAGGTTATAAAGAAAAATGCTATAAAAGTCTTAGTAATATATAGAGGCATAAAAATGTTACTTTCACGAAAAGAAACACTGGTACTTTTTGAAAATGTAGTTTTTAAAATAAGCTTCTAAAAGCAGATATAAATATTATGAAAAATATCAATTAATAGTCTAAAAATATTCAAATCGATACAAATAATTTCAAAAAGTCATAAAATGATCATTTTGTAGTTCTCGTTTTCTCGTGTTTCATTGTATTTATAACTTCCAAATGCTAAATACAATTGAATTAAATTTTAAATTATGATGCTTGATGCAGACTTTTTTTTAAATGACTATGTTTGGTTTGCGTAAAAATTTCCATTTTCTTTTCTTTTTTTTTTTTTTTGTCTACAGTGCTTTTATATATATCTTCTATTTGTATGCAAAAAAAAGTTGAATGCAGACCTTAAGCGGTCAATTTTTTGCCCAAAGTATTCCAAATAAAAGCGCATTTTTTTATTGCATTTAACTAAGCATAATACTTAATAGAATGCGAAAATAGAAGAATTTTATTTTCATTTTCCATTTCAAAGTTTCCACACTATTTTTTATTTTATGAGAGTGGAACACAAAGCACCCTAAAAATTTGATTTTTGTAAGTACTCTCTGGATGTTATGTGTGTGAAGAATGTTTTATATATCTTAAAAAAACTTCTCTCAAGTCATGTCAAAAAATGTTTTTTTCAAATGGTTGAGGATTGTGTGTGTATGTGTGCGCGCGCGTGTGTATGTATGTGCGTGCGTGTGAGTGTGCGCGTGTGTGTGTCTGTATGTGTGTGTGCATTCACAATTTGAAGCATGGTGTTATACCAAGACTGCAATGGGGACAGAGATAATATCGATTTTTTTGGATTATCTTTCCTTTGGATTATCTTTCCATCTTTCCATTATCTTTCCAATTGCAATACCTCGTCTCAACTTATTATTTTTCAAAATTTCAGGAACATTTCTTATTAACCTATTGTGTATTATATAGCTCTAATAAAACTTTAATTTAACTAAATAAAATCGAAGAAAATTATGAGGTGGGACTATTAGTGTTCTTTACACAATAAAAGTATTGTGCGTAACACTTTATATGTGGTTAAAATAAGTTGCATAATATGTTATTGTAAATTTATCATTAGGTAAAATACATTTTATGTGGACTAATCTGAGATTCTATGGTCGTTACTGTGGAAACTTTTGATAATTTTGTCGAACAAAAACTATTCAGATTTATCTCTCTGTTACTATATCAGACTCTTCAATGTAAATAGTTCAACTTTCACACTAAAAAAAGAAAGATGTAATTTTCTTTGTTCTAATAACGCAAAGTTGTATTATCTGTCTAAAGTGTCAAAAATTTTAAAGTATTTCTTCTATTTCAAGGTAAACAAAGTGTGATAATGTTATCTATTGTGTTCTTATTGCTCCTTGAAAATCTGTAGAGCTGAAGCATTTAAAAATACAATTCTTTTTCACGCTTAGATATGAAAACAAGGAATAAGATAACCTAAATTCTTTCACGATGTTTCTTCGGAAATAATATTAGTTCACACTGTTTGTATCTGAATCAAATTCAAGCTTTAAATAACAAAAGATAAATGAAAATGAAAGAAACGAATGTGTAATTAAAAAAATTATTTTTGAGAAATGGTTATTACAAAACTATTACACATATAAATTTGAATATTAAGAAATTACTGCCAAATATTCAGTATGATATTTCCTTAGCTTATCTTGTCTGCACATTGATGTAGCTTTTAGAAACTTTTACTTCAAATTGAGCTTTTAGTATTCTGCAGTTTTTGTGAAGAGAAGAGCTTTTTCGCAAGTATTAATACTTCTTTGTGAGATTCTGATCTGCGTTGTTCAACTTAAGTTGCGTGTTCATAATCTATTTAAATTTTGTTGATTGACTGGTTTTTTATTTACATCGCACTCTAAGATAACGTGAGGGCTATTGTTGACGAACCTCGTAATTCTGAACCTCGGTCAATTAATGAGGCTAACACCAGCTGGCTCTCCACTCTCCGAACTTCCAAACCACGCTAATACTACTGTGACAATTAAATAACCGAAAAAGTCTTAAGAATTAGTCTTACTGAAAACAATGTACAAATATCTTTTAATCCCCTTCAACCTTCTCCTCTTAACAATCTATACATAGCTGTATATGAGTTTTCCACTGTTCAAAGCAGTGCTGAGCCTCATTAAGTGTCGCCATCTTCAGTAATACCTTCTTACCTTCACTTCTTCTAGAGACTTAAAATGCGTTCCCATCAATGCATTTTTCACTTTAAGAAAAATGTAGAAAAGGTATTTAAATCTAATTACTCACACAATTTTTTGCCATATAATTACATATTTCATTTCATGGCTAAGTTTGATAAATCGTTTTTATTTTATTTATTTTTTTTATTTTTTTTGTATAGAATTTTGTAAGGGCGTTTTAAAGCATTAGCCAACTGGGGCAGGACCTCAGCCACGGTGGATGGAACTCGACCCCAATAAAATCATAATCCGAATAATTTTAAGCATGAAAAAGTTATTTTTGGACATATTCTCCAAAAAACTGGGAATTCCAAACTATATGCCAACTGGCAACAGTGGCAAGATTGTATTATGCCATGTCCCTCGTCTGTGCCTATGCCTAGGCTTACCATCATACACCATCATTATTCATCGACAATCGATCGAGTCAGTTTGTGCCTAGATTTGTGAGATTGTTCCTAACGCACTTTTATTTGTTACGCGTTACAACTATGCGAGCTTTTGACAACATATACTATATACTGTCTATTTAAAAGGGTCGTAGGAGAGGTCTACTAGTTTGTCATAGGAACTCAAGGCTTCAAGGTCTTGATATCACAGGAACTGTGTTTCTATAACAGATAATTCCATTTCCCTTTTTATCTTTATTTTTTTAATTTATTTTGCTTATATAATTTAAAAATCTCTGTACATGAACATCTGCCTAATCATAGTATATAAATTAAGTATGTCCTCTGATGGTATCGGAGTATTTTAACTAACCAAAATATCACCAAAAAATGCAGTATAATATGATTTTAAAAGATATTCTATACGCATTAAAATTTCTAGTATATTTTCTTCATAACAGACATTCTGATAAAACACCTGTAAGTTTGAAGAAAACAAATTATTTTGATAAATTCAGCGAAACAAAAATTCAACGCTAGAATTCGGTAAAACTCACAAAAAAAAAAAAAAAAAAAAAGCTGAATTGTGTGTAATTTATCCGTGAGAAAGAAAAATATATAAT
The DNA here is from genome assembly GCA_019973955.1 of Trichonephila inaurata madagascariensis. Classification (NCBI taxonomy): domain Eukaryota; kingdom Metazoa; phylum Arthropoda; class Arachnida; order Araneae; family Nephilidae; genus Trichonephila; species Trichonephila inaurata. The sequence goes on from BMAV01012653.1 coordinate 70,572, forward strand.
GAACAGAATATCATAAAATGGAATGAATTTCCAAGAAACAGCTTCAGCCTCAAAAAAATTAGCAAAATATTTCAACAAAATTCTTCATTTTGACAAATTTTACGTCGTTCCTATATATATTTTACAAGAAAGTTGGTCTTTGAAACAAAGTCATTTGTCTTCATTAATAAATAGCATTTTTTTCCTGTCTTGCCAGAATGAGCTTTAAATGTCTTTTGAGCAAAAATATTTTTTGCTAAATTAATCCCGACAGAAAAACATTCGAACATGATTTGTCAAAAAATTCTCAAAAACTGTTCGGAAATTCACCAGTTATAATAATATTTTTTAAAATACAATCAACAAAAATCAAAATAATAGGTATTTACAAAAAGATGTTCAAATTGTTTGAGTTTTCAAACTACTCGAAACATTTCTAAAAGCTTTCTGCAAATTGTAAATATATAGTCATCACACACACACATTTAATATTTAGATTCACAAAAAAAAGCAGATTTATTTATTAAAATATATAAAATTTCTATTATTTTAAACCCTAGAAATTAAAAACTTGAAGAAAAATCAAAATAATTATCTGTTGAAATATGACATGGTACATAAATATATTCTCTCGCGATACTTATATAGGAAATTCTTAGAGTATAAAGAATAGAATTTATCAAAAAAGTGACTGAATAAATTTCTTAGATAATTGATTTTATTCGAAGAAAGCAAAAACCGCATTACAAGTTTTTTTCATTAGAATAAATTTGTACCATACATTTTCAATGAAAATTGTTTACAGGATTCAGTTTCTTTTAATATCCCATTCATTTTTTGTTAATTATGCAACTACTACAGTTAATGCCATTTTATATTCATAATTTAGCTTTATCCTGCATTATGCAAATATGGATTAATACTTGGGATTTTAGGGATCTAGTGGAGAATTTCCTCCTTACTCCGATAAATAATGAGTCAGAAGGGGGAAAATAAAACGCAATATTAGAAAATTCATATTAATTCTATATCGAAATCCACACTCGTGCGCGCGCGCGCGCGCGAATGGGTCTTAGAATCATATCAATTAGAAAAGCATTTAATTGTTTAATACCAAATCCCATACTCAGAAGATATCTTCTCATTTTCAATGAAATATTGTTAAAATGCTTCTACTCCCAAATGAATATTGTAATACCAAAAGCATGATCACATAATACTCTAATAGTAAATTCACAGCTTAGCAGCCAGAGACATGAGTTTGGGACTCAAGTAATGGGTATATTGGCATGCTGGAATTGACAAGGTTGTACATCTTGTGTGCGTGTGTGTTGTGTGTTATTTAAAAAATAAACAGTTCAAAAACAATTCCTCTTTTTTTATCTGGATGTGTATGTGGGAGGGGGTTTCTAATCACTAAATTGGTTGCCAATCCAACACCCATTCGGTAGACATGACCGTCACGAATACGCAAAATACGTAATACATAAATGTGTAAACAAAATACGTAATACACAAATGTGTAAACATATCTGCGTCATTTATCCTTCAATATCAAAACTATTCATCTTGAAAAAATACATTCTTATTTCCTTAACGCAAATAACCCGAACCATTGCATGATTATATACACAACGATATATATATTTGTTATTATTTTTTTAACTGTGTGAATCGAAACAATTTATTGGTTAGTGATAAATCAAATATTATTTTAAATCGTAATATAAATTTATTACACGTATTGTACTGAATTTGAATATCCTATTAGTTTTCTCTTTATAATTACATTTCTAATAGGTTTAAGTTTCATAAAAAAAATTTGAATAATATTTTTAACAGGTTTAAATTTTTATTTGCATGTTATTTTTTTTACCATAATGTGTTATTCAATTTTTACGCCATACAGTCGCAAAATAATGCCACACGTTAAAAATTTTTTTTATCATATTCTAATATATAGTAGCCTTGTTCTGTATGATTAATGGCTTTCTTCTTTCCAAAAATTTCCTATAAAATAATTTAGATTTTTAAGCACACAAAACTTAATTCATAATTGATCTTATTAATTTACTAATATTTTCTTTTACGCGATGCTGCTGGAAGAGGGTTATGTGTTTTCAAGAAGGTTAAACAGGCGATGTGTTGCCGGGGTATGTTTAATTAATTTAATAGCAATTTATACTTTAATATTTTTAATTTTCTACGTTAGTTTTAATTGATTTTTTTCCTGTTATAATTTTATTTAATAATTGTATTAGTGGATTTAATTTAATCTTCTCTGATAGTGACATATTCATAATCCTATTTCCTCACCCTATAGCCCATTAATATAGGTGAATTACAGGTGAAGGTTGACTGGCCTCAAAACAATGTTTAGTTCCTAAGGCTAAGAGTTTGTTACATATATACAGTCCACTCTCACTAATTCAAACCTTCGATAATACGAACCTCTCGCTAATTCGAAGTATATGCTCAGCCCCTAGAAAAACTCGTGATATTTCGAACTAAAACAATACGCTTTGATACACTCAATATTTCGAAGTAAAATCTGTGGCTGGCCAGACTACAACACGTTATAATTGGAAATTATCTAATAAAACTCTCGACAATTCAAACACTCACTATAATATACAGTCCTGTTGCAAACAGGTTAGAGTTTACATGTTTTGTGTTGTATTGTCTCTGCGTGTCTCTCCTGTAACCTAACCCCTTTGATGACCATCTGCCTGTCATCCCTTCTTTGTGTTTCCCGGTTTCTCAATCAAAAATACAATTTTATTGATTTCCATATTCAAGTGGACAACAAACCGGCCGCACTTGTTGTCAGTCGTCCATATCTTCCGTTTAACACGTGACCTTGCTACACATTTGTTCAGAAAGGATGGTCAATTATTGTGAAGAACAGATATGTACGATTGTGTGTGTATTTTGCGTCAGAGTAACATGACGATTTATGATTCATTTGTAGGACATGTGGCATCAAATAGAGCATGGGCTGGACTGGACCCTGCCTTGAAGAACCAATGGTGTTCGGGACAACGTCAGAGAGGGAACCGATAACAGATTAAACAGATCTTTAAAGATAACAGATGTTTTTAGTCAAAAATGATTTATTATGTACAGCATGTATTCTTTTAATAATTGTTTTTAATATACATAAATGTATTCTCTCTTTTAATAATTGTTTTTAATACATAAATGTATTCTTTTAATAATTGTTTTTGATACATAAATGCATTCTTTTAATACAGGACTTTTAACTTCTGTATAATATTTATAAGTACTTTTTAAAAATACTTTAAAATAATTTTACGCATTTCTACAATTGTTGTTTTATTACATAGTTACAAATTTAAATGTGTTAAAAAACATTCTCTTCGTGTATTTTGGGAGTTTGTTCATACCCTCTTGATAATGCGAAGTTTATCATTGGTCCCTTCAACTTCGAATTATCGAGAGTCGACTGTATGCATATATAGGATATAGATCTGTAAATGTACTTGCCTGATATCCAATTTCTTTGGGTGACAATGTCTCTCGCATAGACATAGACATTCGCATCTCAGCGTTCAGCTTCTGCTTTCCGAAGGCAACGGCTCCGCTTGTTACCATTAGCATTTCTTTTCCTTCATTCTGGAGTTGTGAAAGCTTTACAAAGAAAATCATATATATTACAAAAAGCTAAATACGCACAGATTTAATTTTACAAACAAAAATACATCTAGTTAAAAAATCTTAAAGATAAATGTTTATAATATAGATTTCATGCAATATACTAATTTTCAAATTTTCAAATGGAGCTTTTTTTTACGCTTCTAAGAAAGTGCTATTTTTTTAAAAGAGAGCATAAATATAACACGATCAACTTTTAATTTTTTGGGCTATTTAATTTTCTAATTCCACTCCTTAATTTTTTATTGAGAATCTTTGTATTGTGTTACAACTCTTCTCTAAAGCAGGGCTTGATTTAGAGGTGACAGACAGTAGCGTAAAATCCGCAGTATAACGCGTCCTGATAAATAATGCGCTCCTGTATTTTTTTTTAGCTACAAGCAACATTTTTTATATTTTACGTATATTCGCCACCTCCCCCTTTTTTCAGCTCACTTGTAAGAAGTTGTTCGAAGTCGTTGCTGTGGTAACTGAGTAGAAATTGCTCGAAATGGTTGGTTGAAAGAAAAAATTGCGTCAAATAAATGTTCACGTGATAAAGATTTAGACTATAACAATGGGCTATCCGTGAGGCCTATTCTCTGTAGCTAGGATTTTACGTCCAGTTAAATTGGCACTTTGAGCTAGAACAACACCACGCTGAAAGTGAAAGACACTGCTAAATAGCATATAAATAGTCAGTGAAATAGAAAATATATATTAGATGGAAAAATAGCCACGTCAGAACTGCCTAAATTGTAATTGCTTATTCCTGAATTATTGTCCGTAATTATAGTCGTTTAGTTATTCGAAGATATAAGAGGATTTCTCTTTGGCGAGTTCAGAGGTTGCATTTAATTAAAGATAAAGATTAGTTCTCGTAATTTTTTTTATTATATATTGTCTTGTCTACTTATAGCTTACTTAGTTCTAAGGCTTAAATTTTAAAAAGTGAATTATTGTGAATATTTATTGGTCATCATTTTGTGTCCACTTTAATTGCGTTTTAATCACTGCTGCGTTCGGATCTTACCGAAAACCTAAACGATCAGCGAGATCCTTACTTCAATCAACCCGAGGAGGAAGTGCCGCTACTAGAACTCGAGAGCTTAGAGTTCTTTCCGTGAAATGAATATTTGAAATTAAAGCCAATGCAGATAAGTGAATCTTTATTATTGCGGATTAGGGTTCAAGCCTCCTCGTGGTTAGGATTTACATTTGGGTCAATTTTTAAGCTCTTGTGAATAAGCTATTATTATATCAAGACTTTTGGATTGAATAAAAGTTGTTAAGTTTTACGAGGATGTTTGTGGATCCTTCAAACCTCAAATACTAATAAGAACTCTAGTTCGTTTCATATTACAATACTTGTAAAAAGTATGAAATACTTGTCTTGAAAATTAAAAGGTGTTTGGAACATAATATTTCCATTAAGAAATTGATATTCACCATTTAATACCAAAATAAGAATAATGCAAAATTTGTTTCAGTTTACGATCATCTTAATTTTAGGAAATTTTTTTTAACATTATTTAAATCTTTTACATATACATTAACCTAGAAATCTCAATGTATATAGTATATATTTAATAATCATGTAAGTTAAATACTAAAAATGTTTCTTCCAATATGGTATGTCATTTAAAAATAATACCATAATATAAATATGAAAGAAAACTGTACATTTAATCTTGCAAACCAGTGCTTCTCAAACTTTCAATATTATCAACCCAATATTCAATCATAATTTTCATCGTCCGCCCCCCCCCGTGCGAGGGGGGGGCAATGTATTGTGAATTCAATAATACTATACTTTGACGCTAAAGCTACAATGCGATTTTAACCTCTTGAATGCCTTCGGCGTCTATAAACATCTCCCTCCGCCAAAGCGTTAATTGCCCCGGACGTATATATGCGTCTTTCCGAAGTACGATCTTTTCTCTATGCACTGCTATTCACAAAATTACTTCGAAGGCTTTGGAATGCAAAAAAAAGGACCTGAACAGTGTTTGCGAAGGATTTACTTTACTTATTTCGGAGGGTTTGCTTGGTATATTTATTCCTTTTCCCGCCCCGCCCCCCCCCCCTCAATACATCACATACGCGCGCCTGCTTGGAAAACGGAGGCATTGGGGAGTGAATCGCGTAGCTTTTAATCGTTGAAAAGGGATTAATTATGAACCGTACAAATTATCACACACACAAGTGTTAATTTTTGTATATAATTTTATATATAACATGCCCATGGGGTCACTGATAATTTCTAAACTTATTCTTAACTTAGTATTGTTAAATTAATTATAAAATACACTGTGCAGTACATTTATAAGAGTATTACATCAGTGTAAATGTGTATTTTTTTATTATTTTTTTGTTTCGTTTTTTTCCTTTCAGGAAATTAATAATTTTTTTAAATAATCTTTTGTTTTCAACTTTTCAGTATGGTCGCGTCCCCCTCGTAGAGTTATCACGCCCCTTGGGGGAGCCAGTCCCACAGTTTGACAAACTCTCTTGTAAACAGTAATGCTTAATATTAATTCTAAATGCAGTGTTATATTTCTAAGTATATTCAAATGCAGTTAAATTCTAAATTGGCTTATACAGGGTGTCCCAAAAATAACGCACAAATTCTGCACAGCTATATTCCTCGTTGGGAGTACATAAAAAATGTCTAAAGAACTGTACCTGTACAATCTATTGCTTTCGAGAAAAATACGAAAAACAAAGTAAGACGTCACAGCCAATGCCAGGATCGTATTGGACACATTAACAGTGCAAATTGCAGTGCAGTATTTGCAAATATTTAAAAAGGCAGGTGTTCAAAGTGTTCACCATGCATACCGAGGCAGGCTTGAGGTAGTGCACACGTCGCAGCAGAGCAGTATCCACCAAAGTACAAACAGCATGCAGACGATCACTAAATCTGTTTGCGTAATCACCATGCCTCGAAACACTAATTTCTTGAGATTGCACCACAGAAAAAATTCAACGATAGGAGATCTGGTGATCTTGGTGACCATAGAACTGGACCCTCATGTGCAATCCACCAGCCGGGATATACCATATCTAGCCAATCACATACAAAAGCACAGAAATGCACTGGAGCCCCATCATAATCCATCATGTATCATCATTCTTTAATTATCATTTACCATATTTTTCTCGTAAACTATGGATCGTACAGGTACAGATTTTTAGGTATTTTCTATATATCCCCAAGAAGGAATCTGGCTGTATAGAGTTTGGGTGTTATTTCTGAGACACCCTATATATCAGTGCTTCTCAGACTTGCAATATTTACGACCCAATATTCACAATCTTAATTTTCCTCATACCCATACAATAACAATGTATTGAATTCAATAATACTATACTTTGACACTAAAGCTGCAATGCAACTTGAACCTCTTAAGTACCACCGACGTATATAAACATCTTGCTCAACCAAAGTCTTAATTGCTCTGGACGTATATATACATTTTTCCGAAGTACGATTTTTTCTGTGCACTGATATCCATAAAATTGTTCCAAAGGCTTTGGAATGCAATAAAAGGACATTGACAGTGTTTGCGAAGGATTCACTTATTTCAGAGGATTTGCTTATTTTTATTCCTTTTCCCCCCCCCCCCCTCACCCTCCCAATACATCACATAAACGCGCCTACGTGGAAAACGGGAGCATTGGGGAGCAAATCACGTAACTTTTAATCGGTATTTGTGGAATTAATTATAAATTGTATAAATTATCAAGATAAATGCTTTTTCACATAATTTTATATATGGCAAGCCCATGGGGTCACTGGTATTGTTCAACTAATTATAAAATACATTGTGCAGTACTGATACATTTATAAATGTATTATATCAGTACAAATATGTATTTTATTTTTCATTATGACAGAATGTATTTTGTGTTTGCTTACATTCGGTAAACTAATAATTTTTTTAAAAATAATCTTTTGTTATCGACTTTTCAATATGCTCGCACCCCCTGGGGGGGTGCCTCACAGTTTGAGAAACACTTCTATACATGCATTAAAGAGTTCATAAATTTTATGTTTCTTTGGCTACTTAGGCTGCTTATTTTCAATTAACTGTAAATTTCTTTGATGTACGTATATTAATAGATAAGTTTAGGAACAAAAAATTGTTGGTACTAAAATCATTTAGTATTAACCTTTACTTATTTGTACGATTTAATTGCAGTCTTTAAAAAATGTGATATAATTTACCCTTAGTTGTAAAATCGAGTTTGCAATTTGTTTCCTACATGCTCATTTTTTTATCTTTTTCTGATAACATTAGTAAAGACTTTTGACTTCCGTAAGAAGTTGCAAACCTATTAACATGAAGAGCCCAACGCCCGCATTCATTGGTAACCTGTATTACTTAATATGTATGACCTTTTTTGCTTCCACTGTATCTATCCACCAGGAAATTAAAGGTCTTCTCAAGTACTACCCCACATGAACACTTTGATATCAAATACATGGGAATCAACTCCTATCAACGATACAAAGTTACTTTATCCTGTCTTCATCCACACTTAAATAAGTTCTGTGGGTATGTATGTGCGAATCATTATCTTTTAAATATTTATCACCCATATACATGAATATTATGTATTTCACGTCTCACATACATTGTAAACATGTGTTAAAAAAGAAAAAAACTGACCATTATGCCAGTCTTTAAAGTAAACAACTCTTTGAGATAAGAAATTTACAAAATTAAGAATGAAACACGAGTATAAAAGTAAATAAGTGTGTCGAAGAATAAATAGTAGCTAGTGAAACACTAAAGCATTCTACAATAATTTGGCATGCAAGGAAATCGTGAAATAAGATGTGTTATCAGGTGAGGAATGAATATGTTAAGAGCATGACGTCGATCTTTCTAGCTTAAAAATTAGCAATTTCTCCTTATTTTATTTATTTAGTTTTAATCATTTGAAGGTATTTTCCGTTTTCTGTCAGCTTCCTCTTATATTCTGATGAATAGATCTATTTTAAATGATATCTCTTTTGAGTATAATCCTGTTCATCTCGGAAAATTTTACAAAAAAATTTTAAGATACATTAATTTCTGATTATTTTAATCTTTATTTTCTTTAAAAAATATATCCAAAGTTTAATTTTAAATTTAAAATAATTAAGTTATTCTGTTTTATTTTTTACAATTTTGTAAAAAGTATTCTGGTTGTTTTTTTTTTCCCGTGAAGGATTTTGAAACATATATTTTAAAAATAATAAGTATAGTGTTTTTGTAACTTCAATGTATGTCTTCTTTTGTAGTGATTAAGAAATAAATCTTACAGTAATTATAAAATAGTAGTAGTTAAAAATGAAAATAGTAAGAGCATCTTGAGGATACAATTTTCCCTTTAACAGTACGACAGAACAGTGTAATTAATAAAATTTTTCAACGTAAATAAACACTTATTTATATTTTTGAATTTTTCTGAGATATTTTATTGATATAAATATTAATTACTCAAAGTCATGGATTCATTTTATCTGTTTAAAAAAGGGTTTCTTTTCAGGAAATTGAACTGCTCCTATGCAAAATGCAGAAATTTTGCAAATAAACTCTTCTGGTTTTTTCATCACTTAATCAATAAAAACACTATAATATGCAATTAAATGTTCTTGTTTTTTGGTCTTATTAACGCTCATTCTTTGCAATACTGCGAAATTTTACTATATATATGTAACGACTTAATATTAAATTAAAATTTTAATCTTATATATTTTTCTATAAATCATGATAATGAATACCATATTTCAAAACTCCAGTCTCGATTCATTTCCACGTTAAAGGGATTAGACCTTGTATTTTAACAAATTTATTCATGATTCCTTGAAAAAAATACCTTAACAGCTTACACGTACTTTGCTGAATGATTCATAATTTTTCCCTAAACACACCATTTACGTAATTTCTAAAAATAACTAAAATAACTTTATTTGTAGACACACTATTCTATCTTTCCCATTATATTTTTCCCTATCTGAGTGTAGGGAGGGATTAATGTGCCTCTTTTGTCGAACAGCAATTGTAGTAATAGGTTGCATAAGACTCTCTCTCTTTCTCTTCCCAAGGTTTAAAATAAACTAATCTACTCGGTAATTTCTCTTCGCTCATGAATACAACATCTCTATTAACAAAATGAATACATTGCGTATGTATACAGTTTTCTAATTTAATTTGAAAATCTGAACTCTCCAAAAGTCTTTTGAATAATGTAAATGTGTTCAGTACATGTATATATATATATCATGTATTGGAGTAATTCTTAAAGATTGACAGCAGAAATGCAAGTGCAGCCATTTATCTATTATATTTTATTCCAATGTTCAGCAAAACAGTATGTACTCCAAGCCATGACAAGACGAGACCTATTTCAGCGTCGATCAGCAGCGAGCGAATCGTTCGTTCACGTGTCTTCAGTAAGTGCACCGAAGTTGAAGTGAAAGTACTTAAGTAGGAGGTGGGTTGAGGTGTCCTGATAAGAAGTTAACCCCAAATGACACATAAAGGGCTGGGAATTCATCACATATACATAAACTACATTTATACTAAACATACATTTTCGCTAAGCAAATAGCTCAAAACACAAATTGCTTCGAGTAATATTTAAATTATCTATATAAATTTTCTTTCTTAGTAATTTGCAGAAAAATATTTGCAGTATATAATCAATGAATTTGCTTCAAGTCACAAAATATTTACTAAATTATTTTTAGATATTAAATTTTCTCATACAGTACATAAGATTTTGCAAGACAGTGCCGCATTACTCATTAGGTGGAGTAGGCCCCGCACTTTTTAAGGGCCCAGAAAAGTGTGTTCTGTTTTCTGTTAGTTCTTCAAAAACAGGCTACAGACCGAAGTTCCAAAAACAGGTCTGAGATGTCGACTGCCTAGGGGCCTCCATGTCGTTTAATCCGACACTAATGCGAGATATGCATTTATAAGGAAAATAATAGTAATGAATTAAAGAAGTAATTCTATTTTATAAATACCCTTACAGGAGCATCAGTTATTGTTGAAAAAAACAAGCTTTCATACCTGTTCAACAATAGAAGCCAGTCTTCCAAGTGCAACACCTGATTGATCTTCTCTGGTAACAACAGCAGATCCCAACTTGACCACAATCCTTCTGGCATCTCGAAGTTGATTCCGATAGATAAAAGCTCTTTTGGGGTCCTCAGGTTTATCTAACTGTTGATGGATACTGCTACGAATCGCAGCAAGACCTCTTCTATTGTTGTGAACGAAACGCGTGCATAGGCGGAAAGCCCTTTTGCTGGAATTACGAAACAATGTGTTTTCCAACATAGCATTCACCTGAAACGAGTGATAAAAAGGATCAAAAATTTTATAAACCGTCTTCGAATTTCCCCGTGCAGTAAAATAAATGACAATCTTCCGGAACCGGCAGAATGCCACACACGGGTAAATAAACTGACGAAATGATATTGTAAACAGCTGCCTTAGTCATTACGTACACTTTATTTGTTACCCGCATGAATGTTTTCGTGCTTTATAGTAGTTCCTGATTACGTAGGTTTTTACGTATCTATAGTTTCAAATTTATTTATAGCTCTTTCTATTCAGGTTACTACTTTCTTCTAAAACAAAATTACTACTGATTTTATAAGTGTTAGGGGTCCTTATACATATTAAAAAACTGAAAAAATATATACACATAATACTTACCGTAAAATCCGGCGTATAACACACCCTTTTAACACAAAAACTAAGCGCGAAACGTACGGGGGAGCGTTATACACCGAGTATAAAAACAAGAGCTTTTGAAATATACAAAAAAAAAGACGAGCATAGAAAAAAACTAGTCTTTACATGTATCTAAATATTGTTCATTTAAAAGAAATGAGACATTCCTAATGAACTTAAAGGGTTTTAGTTCTGGAAATAACCATTTTTTTTTCTAAAACTTGGAATAATACCTCGAATAAATGTCTTTAAAACACGAGAGCATTGCGCACGTACATATTAGGTTTATTCGTAAAAAAAGGGGTGCGCGTTATGCGGCGGTGCGGCTTTATGCGCCGGATTTTACGGTACATATTATTTCAATAAGTATAAAGTTAGTGTTAGACATTACCACATAGTTTCTTATTAAAATTTAAAGAATCCATATAAAAGTTGTTTGGTTATGGAATCTGAATTGTGATTGAAAGCTGATTAAATATTCATTGCTAAAAAAATAGAAAATAAAGACACGAAATTCAGAAATTTCTACTCCATAATGTTAGCTCAAATCAATGAAGTGAACACCACCGTAAATTTATTTTCCCGTGCATAGGCCTGACATTTCACCTATTTTCCAGTGAAATCATAGACACGAGGAAAATGAAATCAAGCATTTTCAAAATGTTTTGCAAGAAATTTTAAAAATTTATATTAAATTAAATTAAAAAATACCTAAACTCAAATTAAAACACTCACGATGAACTTTTTTTTTTGTTTAGTTGGATTTTTTTGGTTGATTAATTATTTTTACGTCTTAATTTGTATATTTCTGTGTTTTGTTCTAAAAAAGGAAAATTATGATAGATTACTAAAACATTTTAATTTTACTAGAATATTACATCACATTAAATCATTTTGAAAATTTCATGTATTTACTTTTTAAAAATTATTGCGTTTTATAATTAACAGATTTATTTTTTCTTGAATACTGAGTTACGTGGACAGAGAAATTTTTTTATAAATTATTTGGCAGCTAAAATTATTTAATTATATTACTAGATTTATTTAAATATATAAATCGTTTGTTGCAATCTTAACTTATAACTGTTTCCGTAATTGATTAAAAATAGATTTTCGTAAAATAATACTTCGAGAGTTCGAATTTCATTTTGAAGTTTTTATATAATGTATGATCTGAATCTTGTTGCAGTATTATTTGTAGAATAAAAGTTGATATTGGGATTTTATTTGATGTATAAAGATCCACATAAATAATGCGATTATCTGCTAAACAAAATCCAATTCTTGTTGTGTTCCCTTTTTTCATTTAAATAATTTTCAAAAGCAAAACTAATGAATCAATTGCAAAAAAAGTGACAATTTAGTCGAGAGTTCGGCTCGATTGCTAAAATAAAATGCCTGTCTGTGACATGTGTTTAAAACAAAATAAATAGAGTCCAGGTCAAAACAAACTGCACCTAACTTCATTATCAGATAAGGAGCTTTGTTAGAAAGGAATTGATAAATGGCCAAGGACCTGTAAGATAAAAAGTTCGATTTTGGAGGATATTTCGAGGTACTTTGAGCATGTGCAAGAGTTTTGAACCAGGAAAGACTTAATGTTTTTTGTAATCATGGTAATTTCCAAACTTAAATTATCAGGCTTGTTTCATTCATTGATCATGCAGCAGACAGAATCCATGTTATCTATTAAATTAAAAATTACTACATTCCGAATGTATTGTTTGAAAAATAAGAGCTCAGTTATGTGGTGTAGCAAACTAAGTGTAACTGAAGAAGGATTTCCATCATGTCTAAATTATTTTATTCGTTAGCTGAGAGAGGTGTATTTAGAGCTTATGGCCCTCTCGGGCCTTGATCTCCTGTCTGATTATCGGAAGTGCATGAATTTTACTTTGCCCATAATTCGGTAAAAAAATAATAATTTTTTTAAGTAACAAAAATGTAAAATTAATTTTAAAATACATTAAAAATAATTTAATTATTATTGTGTGAGAGAGAGAGAGAGAAAGAGAGCTATGTATCTATAACATATCAAAGAATTAATAATATGACTGTCGGAGAGACTTTTAATGCCTTAATTTTCTCTCGTCGAATACAAGCCCGAGTTGAATTGGATGCCTGACCAATGGGACAGCAGCTTATAGTAGTATAGAGTGAAGGAAATAATTCTAAGTGAGAAACTTTTTTTTTCTACCTAGTGCAAAAGGAAGTGTTCTCATTGGCTATTACGCGTTAGCTTTAACATAACTCTGCCTTAATGTAATTAATTTATTAGAGAATTTAAGCTATAAAAATAGTATTATTGATTTTGTCTATGGAAAATGCGATATTTAAAAATATAGCTCTATGTTTATTAAATACTCAAAATTTTTATTCTAAAAAATTATTTTCGCTAGGGGAATAAGAAGTTATATTTCTAAAGAATTTATTTTTTCAGTGTCAATCTACTAATAAGAGCTATGTTTTTTTTTTTTTTTTTTTTTTTTTTTT